>JACCGJ010002580.1:0-20435 GCA_013407085.1 Atriophallophorus winterbourni | reverse complement strand
CTCTGAGTTAGCAATATTTTTATGCGTGGATTATTGCACCGGACATTGAATGTATACTCATCGTAAGTTAGTTTCTTTATCCGTTTTTATTGTATAATTTTTATGTTATGTTATTGTACTTATGAACTACATATGTGATGAGCCCGTTTACATTTTCTCGCTCAGAATATACATGTTTGCATTTTTACCAAAATGTCGTTTAAACACACTGATTATCAAATGAAAGTTATCCGCTGCAACACCTTAGCTCTTGATTCAACCAACCCAAACGTCTGGTTCACACAGATAAATGTCGTTTCATTTCAGAAGAATTAAAATAAAATCGAAACGTTTTCTTTCTTACAAACATTTTTGCCATTGTTGATCATGATTAGTATGCCTTGGATATCCAAGAATAAAATTATCCATTTATTTATCTACTTATCATGTCGTTACTAAAGGCACTCCAGATTTGCAAAAGCTTGAAGGTAACTAACCCGGAAAAATAAAAAGCGGTAAAATGTGAATTTGAACCTATGGCAGCACTGAGTATAATCACACTTTCCACTAATCCGTAGACATCGCCAATATACATAACAAGAACAACAGAAATTAAAGAATTTGCGGAGATTACCATGCGTTGAATAGCGTTACACAAAATAACTGCTACTCTAACTAATCATTTGCATGCTTTTCAGTCAAACACACCCCACGACCGGTTTCGTGCTGTTTGCACTCATCAGGTAGGGACAGTAAGATCAGGATCCGCATGCGCTTGAAACAGTGGAGGAATGGTAAACAAGGAGCGCTTGTATGCCACTGTTCGACAAGGTTGGTACGACCAACCTGTTTGATCACATGTGTCCAAACACATGTTTAATGGGGTTAAACCCAGAACCACGAACCAAAATATTCATCAACATACCAGCGCTCCTTCTTCACCATTCCTCTACTGTTCCCAGCGCATGCGGATCCTGATCTTACTGTCCCTACCTGATAAGTGCTAACAGCACGAAACCGGGCGTGGGGTGTCTGGCGGGAAAGCATGCAAATGAATATTTTGGTTTATGGTTATAAGTTTAACCCCATTAATTATGTGTTTGGACACGTGATCAACCAGGTTGGTCGTACCAGCCTCATCTAACAGTGGCATACAAACACTCCTTGTTTGACTGCTTTTCTTTTCCGCACATTCTCGATTTTTCACTAAAACTCGAAGAAAAATCAGTTGTTTTCTAAACTGGATCTCATACATGAATGCCACTACTGACGATATTGCCAAAAATGCTGTAATAATGCCAATCGGTCTTCTAGAATATCTTCCTTTTGGTTTGCGAAACGCAGCACAGACTATTTAATAGTTCATTAATCATGTTATCCGTGGTCGTGATTTCATCTTTGTGTGTATCTATGACGTATTATTCTCTATTTAATCACATTTCAATCACGTTTCAACCAATGAGGCCTTACTATTAATTCAGATAAATGTATTTTCGGGCCATATGATTGACCGTAATGGGATAAGCTCATTAGCTGAAAAGACAAAGTCCATACTAGAAAATTCAATGTCACCGTCAATCACGAGCTTACACCGTTTCCACGGCGTTGTTAGCTATTACGGATGTTTTTTCAACGCCGCTAAGATACTTAAGCGACCAAGCGATATGCCATACGGTTATCCTAAAAAGTAGTTAATCACAGCCTGAGCAGAATCTGCATTCGTTGATGTTAAAAAAGTTCGATCATTGCTACCGTTGTAAGACACTTAAAAACCCACGATAACTTCAATTTGGATATACAAAATCGACTCCCAATATGCCTAATTCGAAGCTGTACTGAAACAAGAAGTAAACGAAAAGATTCACTTATTGTCATTTCTTGCGCGGAAGTTGCAAACAGCCAAGCCTTTTTATGGCACTTTTTTAAAGCGAACTCTTCGCCATCTACCTAGCTATTAAACACTTCCGTCACTTAATCGAAGGACTTACCTTTACGATTTTCACAGATCTCAAGCTCATCTTCTATGTCTCCTGTTCACCATGAGATCGGCGCTCTTGACCAGAAATCCGTTAACTTGAATTCATTTCGCAATTTACCACAGATATTCGACACATTGATGGTGACCGTAACAATGTTGCAGATGCTTTATCACGCTCTTCTTTTAAACTGATTATAAATCTTTTAGTCGATCTAAGAGAACTGTCTTGTCACCAAGAAAACGACCCAGAATTCGCCTAAATCTTAGATAATCAGTCACCTAAATTCTTTTATTGCCACTCCTTCATTCCGATGTCAAAATCCACTGTGATATATTGACTGGTAAATAGAGACCTTTTGTCGAGCAAATATATCGCCAGAAGCCTTTCGATCACTTTCACGGACTCTCATATCCGAACATTTACTCAACGGCACAACAGAACGCGAAATTCGTCACTCAGCAAACTAATGTATGACTTATCAATTCAGCGAAATTCACCAAAACACCAGTGCCCCTTTCAGTACATTCCATTTACCAGGTGGGCAATTCAAGCATGTCTAACTGGATATTGTGGTTCTCTTATCAGTTTCACAAAGTATAACTATTTTGTGGCCTGTGTCAACAGATATACACAATGGTCTATGGCAATTCGTATGTCAGATATATCTATTGAAACCATCACACGAACAATTGTCAGTTCTTGGATCTCCACCTGCAGTAACGACTGTAAGGAACAGATGATGACTAAGTCAGATGAACGATTCCTGTGACGCTGCTTACAAACGGGGATAAGTCATTCGTAATGCGGCTACTTCTCTGGGATACAACTGAAGAATACTGTGGTGTGATCTCGCAAATCCTACCCACCATGTTGCAAGCCGAGCTGATTGGCTGTGATGATTGTTTGAATAATAATCAATACTAATCAATAATTCCGTAATTCAAAATTCTCGTTGTTAGAGCTGCATTAATTAATACATACTGTAGTTCGTGTGAGCGTGGTTTGTTCTCACTTACATTCTTGGGCTGCTTATTTTATTCAATATAATTCAATTCATTACAATTTGGCGTCGCGAGCAGGATGGATCAACCGACTCTTGAACCATTAAATCTCCATTCTAATCCTGGAGAAATTGAAAAGTGGGTGGAACGATTCGAGCTGTGGAGCAGCATTCGGAAGGACGTCAAGCCGGAGAATAAGTCAACATTTTTCTTGACCTACGGGGGACGTGAATTATATTCGTTACTTAAGAACCTATCCTATCCAAAGGCTCCTGCATCACTGCCGTTCCAAGATTTGAAGACACTCCTACTGAAGCATGTCATGCCGGTGAATTTCAAAGCTACCGAACGGGCAAAATTCAACACACTGGTCCGAAATCCTAATACAAGCTGCCGTGAGTTCATCCTTATTTTACAGAAACAGGCTGCTAAATGTGAATTCGGTCATCTATTAGAAGAAAATTTGAGGGATCGTCTCATTGCTGGTATTAACAATGTTGACCTACAAAGAAAAATGCTGATGAAACCTGACCTGACCTACGCCGAAGCCCGTGAAATCTGCGAGCAGCGAGATGATGTGACTGCTGCGACAACCGAACAAGGTGCCGTGTTCTTTCAGAAAAGTTCACTCAGATCCAATCAGCCAAGACACCGGCACCAGGCCAACAAGACAAGTGAAAACCAAGCCCGAGACAAGACCGTAAAGCCGATAAATAAGTGCATGTCGTGTGGTGATCTTCACTTGCGGTCAACTTGTCGATTCCGCAATGCAGTGTGCCATGGATGCGGTAAGAGCGGACATATAAAGAAGGTTTGTCGGAGTAAACAATGCAACCTGACCCAACAGAATCCAGTGGTCAATCAGGAGGATGACGGTTCACCTTATGTTCTGCAACTGAAGAGTCCAGCACAACAATTCATCTACAAATCCTTGCAGTTCGATTCAAGTGAAACTGCTGAATTCATCGTCGATACCGGTAGCAGTGAATCAGTCATTCCCGCCGAAATCTTGAACCGGGTGGCCCCAGAGGCGCATGTGCAACCGACCAACGTTAAACTTCGTGGCGTTACCGGACACAATTTGCCACTGACAGGTGAAACCACTTTATTTGTGAAACAAGACAAGGAGATTTCAATTCCAGTCCGATTCTTGGTATCTAAAAGCAGTCCAGCAATCCTCGGTCTGAAAGCCCTGCGAGCCCTCAAGCATCCTGTATCGCTGAATGTTGTGCCCGTTGAGAATTCAGGAGAACAAATTCAGTCCTCCCTACGAAAATTGGTCGTCCAATGTTCAACGAACAGTGGTGGCATGAAGGTAGAGCCAGCAACACTGGAAGTTGAAGGTGATCCGATATTCCTGAAACGTAGAATTTTGCCTTATGGTGTGAGAGACGGCGTCTTCAATACCCTGAAGAAGTTGGAAGCACTGGTATTATTTCTCCAGTTGGTTCGTCAGCATGGGCAACACCTATTGTTGTAGCAGTGAAAAGCGATGGAAAGACACCGAGAATATGCGGCGACTACAGACTAACACTTAACCCGAGACTGAAGCGTTGTGCCGCGACAACAGAAGAGCCGGAAGACTTTATGGGGGCAATTCACGGTAGTAAGATATTCTCAAAGATTGACCTTGCGAATGCATATTTGCAAATACCACTCGAAGAGAAGTCAAAACCACTGACCACAATCAATACTCCATGGGGTTTATTTCAATTCAATTTCCTCCCATTCGGATTGCATGTGTCCTCAGGCATATTCCAATCGGCAATTGATAAGGTGATCCAAGGCCTACCAGGAGTCCGAGCTTACCAGGACGATCTTATTATCTACGGAAGAACGCATGAGGAACACGACCAAAGACTATTGGCACTGATGGAACGACTTGCAGCTAAAAACGTAGCAATCAAGCCGTCAAAATGCGTGTTCCGAGTCAATGAACTACAATTTCTTGGCTACGTGATAGATTCCAAAGGATACCGACCCGATCCTACTCGATACGATGCACTTGCTAATGTGCAATCACCAAGTGACCAATGCAAACTACGATCAATCATGGGTTGCCTTCAATACTACTCACGATTTATTCCGAATTTCGCAGCCCGGGCACAACCGCTATTTCTTGCTCAGCATGCAGAAAAGTGGGAATGGAATGATGAACTGGAGTCAGTGTTGCGCACCTTGATTCAAGCTATTGTGGACCGACCAGTACTGGTGGCGTTTTCGCCTATAAAACCCACCACTTTGATCACAGATGCATCGGACGTCGGAATTGGTGCTGTGTTGGAGCAGGAAGGGTTCCCGATCATCTGTATATCCCGATTGTTGAAACAAGCAGAACGAGGATACTCACAAACGCAAAAGGAGGCGCTGGCGATATTCTGGGCGGTCAAGCGACTTCACAAATATCTATTCGGAATACGATTCCAGATTGTCACGGACCACCAAGCTCTGCAATTCTTATTCAATCCAAAGAACTCGCTTGCCAAAGCTACGGCCTCGATGTTACAAAGATGGAGTATCTACCTTGCAGGATACGATTATAAGATTGTCCATAGAGCAGGAAAAGATATTCCGCAGGCCGACTTCCTGTCCAGGCACGCAAAACTTTCTCCAGCGGAAGCATGCTGTCTCATCTCCCAATCATGTGCCATTTCCCGTGAGCAACTACGAACGTTCACGAAGAAGTACTATTCAACAGTCATGTCAGCCATACGGAACGGTTGGCTTCCAGATGTACGGAAGAAATACCTACGCCTTTACCAGATCCGTGATGAGCTACTGATACAACCGGACGGTGTGATTTGTCGAGGAGACCGATTGCTCATCCCGCCACCGTTGAGGAAGCCTGTCTTGGACGATCTACATAAGGGCCATATGGGCATTGAAAAAATGAAATCGTTGGCACGGCAAGAGGTTTGGTGGCCAGAAATTGATGCCGACATCAGAAGTACAGCTATGAACTGCGAGGCCTGCCTGCACAAAATCAATTCACGCTTAAGGGATTGGACACCATGGCCTGACAGTTACCTTCCATGGCAACGAATCCATGCAGATTATTGTGGACCGTTTTTGGGAAAGTACTTCGCACTTGTGATCACCGACTCGTATTCCAAGTGGCCAGAAGTCTTTTTGACAACCACAGCAACGACGGCGTTTACAATGCAAGCTCTAAGGAAGTGTTTCAGCCGTGAAGGGATCCCACAAGTACTTATCACTGACAATGGTGCCCAATTCTGTTCCAATGAAATGAAGGAATGGCTGGATAGCATCGGGTGCCGACACTTACGAACTGCCCCGCGGCATCCATGTTCCAATGGCGCTGCAGAGAATCTTGTGAAAACTATCAAGAGTGCTATTTACTCAGCCAATCCTGGGAGCTTCCAAGCCTTGGGCGTATTCATTGATAACTTTCTACTGCAATACCGTAATGCCGTTCATTGCACGACCAGAGAGAGCCCAGCCAAGTTGTCCAGGACACTCCGAACTACCCTACACCGAATGGATTCGAGTGATGTGATTTATTTCAGAGGAAACGACTTGAGACCCGCTCATGGCATCGTCACGCGACAGATCGAAAATTCAATGATTGAGATCACTGACCTAAAGGATGCAAGTGTGCACCAACGTCACAAAAGTCAAGTACAATTCAAAAGTTCAGTAGAGGAAAACATCAATCAGGAATCGACGCATCAACCAGAACCAAGTGTGAAACCTCAGGAGCCAACTTCTCTTAGAAGGTCTGCGAGGTTGGCGAATCGGAAGAACGCAACAATTTCGAGGGGGGAAGGTTGTGGTGTGGTTCCGCAAATCCTACCCACCATGATGCAAGCCGAGCCGGTTGGCTGTGATGATGGTTTGAATAATAATCAATACTAATCATTGATCCCGTATTTCAAATTCTCGTTGTTAGAGTTGCATTAATTAATACACACTGTAGTTCGCGTGAGCGTGGTTTGTTCTCCCTTACGTTCTTGGGCTGCTTATTCAATTCAATATAATTCATTCAGTACAGGATCCTTTGTTCAACAAACAACTTTGGAATGCGCTCGCTGGCAGCCATTGTCTGATTTGCCAGAATATCGGAGGTTTTACCACCATATCCCCTTGTATTACGCCGCGCTTGCTAGCAACGAAGGTGAAGATGCGGTGGTTCACCATCTGGCTTTCATATTCTGCGGTTTCTTAAAATTTTGGAACGCCTGGTGTGTGAACGACTGTTAACCCATCTCGAGAACCACAGCTAATAATTTTTTACACAAACACGGACTTTAGGAAAACAATTCATGCTTGTCTAACTGCTCACGACTCTTAAATGACTGGGACGCAAGCCACTAGACCAAGGGGGGTCCGTCCATGCCGGTTACTTCGCTCTATCTCAAAAGCATTCTACAGAGTGAAATCCTCCTTACTGCTTCAGAGCTGCAGATTGTGGCGTCATCGGAACCTATTTCCACATTGGTCACAAGTTACCTGTCTGGACGCCAAAGTAAAAGTTCGGAATTGATGATGAAATTCTGAACAATTTGAAGCCCGAGCGGCAGAGTCCCTCAGGTTCGGTTCTCGGTCCGATACTTTTCTCATTTTATAAACGGGGCCTACCAAAACTTACTAGCAATGTGAGCTTGTTTTATTCGCCAGATAATGTAAAAATCTGCGACGAAGGTCAACTCTATCGATGATCTGTCAAGTTCTGCAAGGATGATTTGATAAGCTGCACAGTGGTCAATCCGAAACCAATGGCCATTTAATTTCCGCAAGTGCTCTAAATGTTGCAAGTCGGAAAAACCCTTTCCTTCCAATACATTGGCAGCCACCCGCTTGACTGGAGACATCACAAAAGATCTCGGAATTTGGTGTCTGGCACTTTGAACGAACAGCCTACAGTGGAAGCCGTCTACAAGCGTGCGTGCAGCTTGCTAGGTTTACTGAAACTCATTTTCGGACGTTTCCCACCACCCTCACTCGCGAAATTACTAAACACTTACATACATCCTGTCGTTGACTACGCTATACAAGCTTGGACGCCATGGATGGAAAAAAACATCTCGCTCCTCGAACGAATTTATCACAAGGCAACCAAATGATTACCTGATTGAATAATTTACTCTTTGAGCAGCGACTGACCAGACTTGGACTGTGCACCCTCGAGCGCAGACGTATCCTCCACGACCTCACTCTGGCATATCGCAATCATCTCGCGAAATCCCCCCTAATCAAACACTCTTCAAGTTTTGGTTCGGTTGGTGCCACACGCAGCACCTTGACCCTTCCAATCCCACCACTCACGTTGAATTGTCGTCGTCACTCTTCGCTGTTCGTTATGCTTCTTGTGGACTAGCTTGCCGACATCTAGTGTTACCTCGGCGAACGAGCACATCTTTAAACAAAGGTTACGAACCCTTATGTTGAGAACTACTGCGTTGGCCCCTACCTATTGATGTCTATATTTTTTAACGCACGGAACTACCGTCCATCCAAAGATTCTTTTCCCTCAGTCTGGGTTGCCATTGAGGATCATTTTTGCTCCAACTATGAAGAACATGGATATGATCATACAAGTAACGATTTTTTTTATAAGTTTTTATACGTATATCCTATGGTATTGTACAGCAATTTGCTTTTTTAACCATAAATCTTGAATCTTGATCGTATCTTGTTCTCACAAACTCACGGGCCAATTTCCGAACACGGGGCTGTAGGCGTCAGGCAATCGATTGGAATATGTTTTGGACCGAAATAAAGGATCCACTGGGTCAATGAACCCTATGCCCGCGTTCGAAAATCATTAAGAATGAGTCGAAAACTTGCGAGTCGCATCGTCCGCAGACTTTTTGAAAACACGCGGTTTTAGCCCCCACAAACGGAGCGAATAGGAGAAAGACAAAAACCGTTACGTTCAACAAGTTATTCGAGTTTTATATAAACGTCATCAGATCAATCTAATAAGCATATCTAGCAACCAGTATTGGCGGGGCCTTTGAATCGACCGTGCTCAAATAACTTTTTCTACGCATTTTTATTTTTTTTTAAATCAACATGGAACCCTTTTGTTTTTTTATAACTTTTTAACATATTTCTATGTAATCGAAGGACGTTAGATGCCCCGCACGCATTAAATGCTGTGCAATTTTTAAAAAAATGGGGGATTTGCTGCGCCGGTCAGAAAAATGGAAAATAAAACTTGTGCATGTGGATTTTTACAATTCGTCAACTTCCATCACAACGCTTAATACCGGTGTAGACGAAATCGAAGCTTTTTTGGAATTGAATGTGACTGACAATCTCAAATTTTCTAATTAAACTTTAACTCTTCTGTCATATTCATTATTCGCATTAAAACTTGTGTGGTTAAATTAATTTGATTCGCTGAAAATTTGTATTAACGAATAAAGCCTTCTTCTTCCTAGTGTTTCGAATATCTAATCGACAACTTTCGCAAGCGACTTTCGCTTAAGTTTCGTAGTCGACGAAAAATAAAATGGATCGGGCAAAGGAACTCTATTTGGGTCAACACAGAAGAAAGACAACCAGTACCGAAGCTTCCTGCCAACAATTTCGCGGAATTCGCAACAAAGTAAACACGCTCATCAAGGAAGACAAGAAAAAACGCCATCGCTTTCTATCTTTGAAAATTGGAGGAAATCCTAAATTGCTTTATCGGATTGTCAATGCTCGATCAAGCGTGAAACCAGGGGTGTTTCCTGTTCTTACTGACGATGGGTTAACAGTCTCAGCAAAGGAAACAGCTGATGCTCTCGCTCAATTTTATGCTGAAGTTTTTAGTCCGTTAGCGATTAGATCGACTGAAGCATTACCGCCATCAATGGTGACGCAACAGCTGACTGAGATCGAGATCAATTCAGCGATTATACAACGACATTTGTGTCGAATGAACCCTAGGAAATCCCTTGGAGCGGACGGAATCACTCCGACTATACTGAAATCCTGTGACCAGCAGCTGTGTGAACATTTATGTGAATTGTTTAAACATTGTCTAACCGAAGGGGTGGTGCCAACAGAGTGAAAAGACATGGGTAATTTCACCTATCTACAAAGGTGGTAGGCGTTCAGATCCTACAAACTACCGTCCTGTCACCGTAAATCTTGTGATATCCAAAGTTGTAGAGCGTATAGTGACGGAAAAATTAGTTCATCACTTGGAATCACAAAATATGCTCTCTGTAGCGCAGCATGGTTTTCATAAATCTCGCTCATGCTTGACAAATTTGTTGACGGTGTTAAACAATTGGACCCAAGCGGTTGACGAAGGAGCTAGCATCCACATTTGCTATCTGGATATGTCTAAAGCTTTCGACCGAGTTGATCACTTTCGACTGCTACAAAAGCTGAAGCAGATGGGTATCAGCGGACAGTTACTCGTATGGCTTGAAAGTTACATCAGTGGGCGCAAAGCGATCGTTCGAAGCAACGGGGTACAATCACAGGTTATTGATGCCTTTAGTGGCGTACTGCAAGATTCAGTCCTCCTCAGTCCTCTTCTTGGTTTACATCAACGACCTACCAGAGACGCACTCATGCAAGGTGATTCTTTTTGCTGATGATATTAAACTTTGGACGCGGATATAATCGACTGCGGACTGTGTACAGCTGCAACGTGACCTAGATGCTCTACATGAATGGTCGGTACGAAATAGGTTGCCATTCAATTTTCAAAACGCAACGTGTTGCAAATTGGTAAGCCATTCCAGTACCAATATCACTTTGGGCAGACGATTTTGAGCTGGACTCGTGCGAAGGGATATGAAAGAATTATGGGTCATATGATTATACGCTGGTGGTAACTCATTCCCGACGAAACTGTATAAGGTATATTTGTTCTGCCTTCTATTCACTAGCTCACGACTTTTAAACGCAATTACCCGAGTTTTATGTCATTAATTCTTTCCGACTAATTGTATACTATTTAATCTAACGGTTTACCTTGGTTTATACACTTACATTCTAATTTTCATCATCCCACTGTTATTGTTAAGTTTACTGGTTTTAGACTATTAAAACCCTTGAATTGCCTTGAAAAACGCCATCTTTTCTTAGCAAGCGATTGGAATATGTTTGGGACCGATCGTGTATTCATAATGAAAAGAAATTTGAGTGCAATCGGTTAGAGTAGTTTTTGGGTAACGTATCACTTCTGACACAGAAGCTTCGTCAGACCAAGGGTGATAGTCAGGACAGGGAACATGATTAAGGAGTAGGCAACCCACCACCACTTACTTGACCTTACCGATAAACAGCCTATATTACGTCTAAAGTGTGTCACGTCTCGTGGGAATGACCAGGAATAGTGGTCGATTTTCCTCCTAGTGTGTATCCACGTCAATCTAATACAAGTGATCACGGTCAATGTCAGTTGACACAGCGGAACACATACATAAAAGTACACAACTAATGGGGCTAAGGTTAAGCCATTTTTGAAGGAAAACAAAACTCTAATTAACTAGTAGGTATCTACGTCAATCTGATACCGCCAAAAGAGGAAAATCGACCCCTTGATCCCTGGTCATGCCCCGAGACGTGACACATGTAGCGCCCTATTCGGCTGTTTAGGGTTAACGTCAACTCAGTGGGCTTTTGTGACTACTAATTGGTTATGTTCCCTGTCCTGACTATCACCCTTGGTCTGACGAAGCTTCGGTGTCAGAAGTGAAACGTTACCCAAAAACTACTCTAGCCGATTGCACTCAATTTTCTTTCCATCTTTTCTCAATCACAAGCGAAAAATTCGCATCGCACAACCAAGCCCTCAAGTTACCTAAACATGCAGTTGGCTCGACGAGCCGGGCGTTCGCACCACGTGATCAACCGTATCGATCGCATGACATTCAAAATTCAGCGAGCGTGTGTGTGCCTCACTCAGTGTCCCGCAATGTCCGTTTATCGATCGATTCATATCATGTGACGCGTCGGGGTTATTGTACAGAATTAACCATCCCCGGTCAAGGCTCGAGCAGATCGATAAAAACTGGTAACGGCTAGCAAATTAGCTCGTGATGAATCGATGAATTAGCTCGATGAATCATAATAATGAAAATAGAAAGTTTGTAATGGATCGGTGAGAGCAAATGAAAAGGAAATGTTTTATCCAGAAGCCACGAGAACTTGAGTTTCGGGAAATTACAATTGAACCAAGTGAACTACAGTACATTGAACAGCGAAAGAATGGCGTGCTACGGTTTATAGACCGCATGCCAAATTGCTTTTCAAGCCATATATAGAATTTTAAACAAGGCGCTAATATGAATGGCATATTCGTGTGGTCGAACCCTTCCTTTGGCAATAGTATGCCCCAAGGATAAGTGATATTTAAGCAGTTCTGCCAATTATATGTATAAAAACGTGTAGATATGTTCGACAGCCAGGAAACTTCATACAAGTATTGAAGTGCAAATGAATCGAATCAACAAACATTTACAGAATTGATAAGAAATAAGGAAACATAATAAAATACACCGGCGCCACTGACTTCAGTTTGCAGCCATATGCCGTAAGGTATCCGGCCAAATATTAGGTGAATCTTTTGGACGCCACCTAGGCAAACGAATACTCCCAACTGAGCCTAGCGCTACGGTGAGTTTCTTCATCTTAACGCGCCACGTCATGGACTGGACACCCGATCGTTTCTCCCAGCTTCTGCCAGGCTCTGCGAATAAGGCTCGGTATGGTAATCGGTGAGGAAGCATTCTTAAAACATGTCCCAACCATCGCAAACGAGCGAGCATCAGCAATTCTCTCAGTCCGTGGCCACCTGGTCCTAACCATAACGCTACAAACAATCAAGATAATGACTTTGAACCTAGGAGTTTGGAAGAACTGGCTATTGAGAGAGATTGTTTCTCCTGAATAGGACTGTTTAGTCATTCGTGGATCATGAAACCTCATCCATCCAGGATGAAGTGCTTTAGACTACATCGCGAAATCGAACATATAGAAGACTCCATTCTCATCAACTAAATTGGCAGCCTCTCCAGAAAGGGATTTTGACAGTTCTAAGTCAAGTGTTCGAAATACTGACCACCAGCGTAGAAACAGGTACCCACGCGACGTCGACACGCATCGAATACATCCAACAGCGTCTCCTGCGAGATGCCCTTCATAGTGGTCTCGATGGCATTTCGTAAAGCAACATCATCAACCGGACGACCTTGATACACAATCGATTGCAAATAGCCCCACAGGAAAAACGAGATTGGATTCAAATCATTCGAGTTCGCCGGCCAAGGATACATTCCACCCGGTCCAATGCAGCGTCCTTTGAACGTACGGCTGAGCAAGAACCCCGCTTGATCACTGCGATGGGGCGGGGCGCTGTCATGTTGATACCACATGCGTTTGACCTCGGGGAATTTCTCTTGGATGGCAGGGATGATTTCTTTCCACAGTTTGCGTAAATACATATCATCTAAGGGGTTTGTAACATGGGTACATACACGACATACCTGTTACGTAGTCGGGAAAAAAGAACGGTCCAATCAACTTGTCCTGCATTAGTCCTGCCCAAACGATTACTTTTACCTGTAATAACATGACAGAAATAAATGAAAACTGCCATCTAGAATCGACTGTCATCAATAAATAGAAGAAGTGTTTCGTTCGTAGTCTTCTGCGGAGAAGACGACTGCTGGCGTCACGAGGAATCTATGTTCTAGCGGAGCTCTCATGGTCAGGAAACCATTACAGATTGGATCGTAGCTGATGAAACGTGTAGTATGGAGGACAGCCATTGGTGTTCTGGGAAGAGCCCTATCGAAGTCCTAGTGCGAATTTGTTTCACTTGGAACTATTTGCCTGAAGAAAGCACACGCTCAGAATCTGTTGAGGTTTTCGCTTCCAAACTCGACGAACCATGCGGTATGTGACTGTCCCTATTAATTGTTGAGATATTATATATTTTTTATTTATTCCATATACCTTGTCATCTTATGGTTATTGCTAAGCTTACTGCTTTTTCTACCATAAAAGTTTCTGAGTTCTGAGTTCTGAGAAATAGAGCGCTCGAATTGATGCAACTAGAACTCTGCGTATTCTGCATGGTTCATTTGGACCGTGGATGTACACCACAATAGTATGATTGTTTCCACAGCTTTTTCGAATGACTAAGCAGTCCGATTCGGGAGTGATAATCTCTCCCGCAGCGAAAAGCAGTACTCGGTTGATCAGCGTCAGTTGCACTCCGGCGGCGTGATCTGCGTTCAGCAGCCAAGAGCTGTATCTGCTCCGCCTTAGTTTACAGACGACACCTTACACAATGCCTCCAATGTGAGCGGTCAAGAGCAAGTTCTTCCCAACTTGTGAGGCTATTGTTAAGAACTTTCATATCTCTTTTGCAAACGAATTTTTACCGCAAGTACAGTCTGCCCAATGTTCGAAACTCCTGATTCCAACTAACCATAGAGTAGATCCTTCGGAATACGACTTTGTTTCCATTCTGTACGCATGTACTAAGCCGCACAAGAGAAGAAGAAAAAGTAAAATAAGCATTCAAGTTTTTCCTGAAAATGGGTAAATAAAAACTGCATATTCCGTCTCAAACACGAGCTAGTACAATAGAAAAATCTACGAAACTAGAGGAATTTTACCATACCTCTGATATTTTGGAGAAATCGTATTTGGAATTGAAATTGCTCACAAATCAAGCTGAAAAATGCGCAGTTAATCAAGAAAGATTGATAAAATCACAAGAATATTAATCTTACTGTGTTCACCTGTCGACTACACACAGTGAGAAACCGGTTATGGTGTGTAAGTGCGGTGGATGTGAGCAACACCATCCCTTGGTCATTTCTAAGTGCCTTGAGTGCTTGACTAATAATCACCTTTTAATGCTGTATATACACACCGTGGTAGGCGTTATGTACCGTATTAAACAGTCTAATTTTGTTTAACACTCTTCTCCATGTTACGAGGCTTACTGGACCTAATCTTAGTGTCTCCACCTGATGACGGGGAACAGCCAGAAACCGGTAGTGGTTTGTAAGTGCGGGGGATGTGATCAACACTATACTTTCATCGATCAAACATCATTTGCGAAATCCCACACCTGGATCGCATGGCGGGTCAGATGTTGGCTGTACCATTACTCGAACATCAAACGGCATTTTAAAAGTCAGTTTTCGTTGTTTAATCCGGGCACCACTTCCATTAACTCAATGGCGAGATAATCACAAAAGTTAGCAGGAGATGCGTGAGAGAATTCCTCGAGGCATTGTACTCACCAGTAGCATCGGTTTACCAATACTTCCGGTTCGCTGCCACCTATGTCCCAATGAGATATCACTTACAAAGTCCGTAGAGGATAAACCCCGGGTCAAACGCCATGGAAGGGCGAAGGAAGTCCATAAACTCACCCGCATGTCAGCCAGTTTGATGACGAAACGTCCAGATTAAACCATGCGAGCTCAAAGATCGGCATCTAGAAATCATCGAAATCTCAAGTTGAAAGTAATCACTTCTATACAGAGACTGTTCTTCCAACCGCTATCCGACAGCATATCGCCTGGATCAACATGTGTTGGTAGTTTTCTAGGTTTACATGCTTCGAACGGCAAAACCTTGAATTCGAACGCTCCTTGAGACATCTCAATTGATTTTACATACGCAAAACTAACTCCCAATTTAATCCGCAGAATTCAGCTAATAGTGAAACACTCTACTGGAAGTTGTGCGTAGGAATTAAAACCATACAAGATTGATTTTCTGTATTGATAATACACTTGGTTTTTGAAGGTCATTCATGAATGTTGGAAAGAACATTGCGAAAGTTCTGATCACGCTTTGTAACTCACAACATAGATGCAAAGCATATGCTTACTGTAGACTGTAAGCTAGGAAGGAGCAGATACAGCTCTTGGCTGCTGAACGTAGATCACGCCGCCGGCGTGCAACTGATGCAATACAACCGAGTTCTGACTTTCGTTGCCTGCGTGCGGGAGAGCTTGTTCCTCCTGAATCGGACTGTTTAGTCATTCCAAAAGATGTAGAACTTGAACATACATGCGTTTGTGATGTACATCCATGGTCGACATCGACCGAAGGAGGCCAACAACAACAACAACAAAAATCTCCAAATTTCTCTGCTGAAGACGTGTGAGCGCTCATCAATCTCTCGCATAATTTTAGGTACAATCGTGTTGCAGAATGATTAGTGAACAGCAGCCCACTCCCAACGACCTTACATGAATGCACGTGATGTCAGTTAAGAAAATCAATATTCACATTCACAAATCCTAATCTGAATTTGAGGTTGTTAAAACGTCGTATTACTAGGAGTTCATGGATTGGAATGCGTAGACATATCAACTGAAATTGTGGGGGGCTGAGAATTCGAATCAGAACTAAGTTACCTGTCGATGTGGTTTGGTCATGGAAATCCACCTTCGATTACGTATCGTCCAAAAGTTTGAAGTGGATATCGATCCATCCAAATAAAAGACACATTCGTCCGTGAACAGTACCCGATCCAGTCGAATTCGTACGTAGAACTTCAGACAAATCTCCTTACGGCGCTTGGCGAGGTCGACGAAGCGATCCCGATTTCGGAATTCGTCCGAGCGTTCACCCATCACTTGCTTGATCCGACTCACCCGTGCCTTGCGCAACCTCGCCCGTGAACGCAGCGATCGTTCCTTTCCCGATTGCATGTCTCGCAACAACACGTAGGCGCCATATTCGTCGTTTATGCTCCCCGTGTACCGTTTCCGCGGCAGCTTGTTCCACACATTGCCATCCGACTCGAATTTCTCAGCCAACACTTTCAATGCCTTGGGGGATATGAGCGCATCGGGGTCGTTATGTGTTTCCGCGTACTGTTCAATCGCTTTTACGGCATTGCGCTCGTTGGCGAAGAACAACAATAAGAGATCGATTCTATTCTCGTAGCTTAACTTGAACAATTCGCTTCGCCATATTTCGTCCAGCGATTGTGAAGTCATCGCAACAATGTGAGCGGTCGTTTAGAGAGTTTACGGTGATTATATGGTAAGTGCTATTGATCGCAGATGTTGATCGATAACATCAGCTGACCTTGTTAATCTCTTCGTGACATTTTAGTAATAATACATGGATTATAAACAATGTTATAGCCAAACGTTAGCCAATGAACAAAATCAAAAGCCATCCGGGTCAAATAGATTATATTCGATCAATGAAGCGTATTTAACAGTGTTTCATTGGACCGATCGTGTATAAATAATGCAAGGAGCTTTGAGCGTAATCGGTTCGAGCATGTTTTGGGGAATACCGAAACGTGTGCATGGTTAGTAAACCCTCAGCAGGTCGTAAAACCGTGCTGTCTTTCCAGCTTCTGAGGTTTGTCGAGAAGCAGATTAAACGTTGGTGACTTTATGGGATCTATTTTAACATTGTTTGGGCTTTCTTGCTCCAATCATGCATGACATAGAACTTACAACCAAGCAGCTTTTATATATAGAAGCTAATTTTAGACTACTAGTTAGTTCAATACACCATATGTGTAATAAACCACACTTTGCTAGGTTCATTTGACAGCTATTCTCGGTCTTGCCAAAGCCGGCTTCAGATTTCATTCTTCAACATAAAACTAACAAATAAACGAATAATTAATTTTTCGCAATGTCAGTTCATGAATGTATGTATAGTCCTACAGATATACAAAAAGATCCCGCTAGCTTGACATTAAACCGGTCATGAATCCAAGGTTGCATGCCAGATACTATTTCAATTTACACATCACGGCTTACTGGAAACAGGGTCGAAAAATATTTACATAGAGAAATCAGCCGACGTACAAAGCTGCGCGTTTACAGAGCGGCGATTCGCCCAGTTCTCACTTATGGATGCGAAACGTGGCCTGTGTGGATGGAGGAAACGAGAGGTTTTCGACCACTGGTGTCTCCGACGCATCCGCAATGTTCGATGGGATGAGCAAGTAATGAATGACGAGGTTCGATACCGTTGTTTTGATATCCCTCGCCTGAGTTCGATATTGCGACTGAGATGGTTCGGCCACATCCTGATACGCTCAGATGGTGAACTAACCAGGGTGACACTATCGCCGACACCCTGCACAGAATGGCGTTGTCGTCGCGGAGGACAAGTGAAGACTTGTCTCGCCACCGTGAGATCGGACGTGGAGCTGCTTGGTCTACGATCGGTTTACGGATGGCGCACGTGGGACCAGACCTGGCTTAAAATCGGTGCGGATCTCGCTTCTAACCGCCGATCGAGGGTGGCTTCAATACGTGACGTCAACGAAGCCGACTCATCCTCCAGGAGGAGATAGTCGCACAAAAGTAAAGTAAGTAACAGGAATCGGAATATAGTCACGCTAAAACCTTTTTTAACCAGATCTAGTCAATTATGTGAGCTTTCCATTAACTTAATTTATCGTACTTTAGATTTGTATAATAGATCCCAAAAATAATTAAGAATAAAGATTGTGACGACTTATCGCTGCCACGCCGTTCGAAATATTCACAAAATAGATCACGACGGTCCATGACGAAATAACTGAAATCTAGTTCCGCTCTTATTTAAGCTCATCAGCAGTGCATATCCATCGCTTCGGATGGGACTCCAATCCCCGACACCCCGTCACACGCTGTGAATCGATTGACAGATTCTCAGTGAGACTTCATGAACCGTCCTCCATGAATTTACAACTGGAATATATGTCGAATTTAGGGCTACACCAGAGGGTATCTTCTAATTTGAGATTGGGATCGTGTATCTTAGTGCACAGAAGACGTTTGTGGAAGTATAAAGCCACACCACCACCTTTTCGTGGACGATCGTTCCACAATAGTATCATGTTTGGGATCGACAGTTCGCTTTCAGTCATACAAGATTGAAACCAGGTTTCAGTCACAGCGACGAGGTCTGGTGAGTATCGTTTACACAGCTCGGTTATTAAACAAACTTTGGGCATTCGTATAGAGACACTTTATTGAGCTTTTAGCATGTAACAACGGGTCAGTGATCGTATTTATTGGTCCGACGCTGTCGACGTCATTAAAAAGGTATAAAATAAACATGTAATGTCATGTATAGTCCAGTTGAATACTTACCATGAGTCAATACGCAGGTGTTGTTAAATCGTTATGCAACAAATAAGTATCCAAAATTCGAATGAACGTTTCAACGCTGGGAGCGATGGCAATAGTTTCGGGGAGGGCATTCCAAAGGAAACAGACGCCTAAAAATAAAAAATATCGGCGACAGCTGATAAGGGAATGGAAATTTGTATTGTCACTGAGTGGCTGTGTATGGTATGACTCACGTTATTCGTTTAAATGTTTCAAATGATGATGTGAGGTATTTAATATTTTGTATGTTAGCATCACATCACTCCCAAGGCTTCGTTGAAATAGAGTGGGGAGTTTTAGATTTTGGAATCTTTCCTATTTATTTAGTTTCCGGAAAAAATTACGAGATTGGTTGCACGATGGTATATTTTATCAATCAACTCAAACTCAACATTCGTACCAAAACAGTGTGGAAATGCATTCGGATTTAGAATCCGAAGTCACACTCGGAAATGAATTAAACTTCGAAATATGGCTTGCAGAAACCATCGCCGGTTAACCACCTATACCAATGGGAGACCTTTCGAAAACTAAGAAACCAGGTCATTAAACTTATTGCTGAAGACAAAATACAGTATCAAACTGATATACTGTTTAAAATAAAACGGAATCCCAAGCTTCTTTACCAGACTGTGAACAAGCTGTGTTCAGTGAAACCAGTAGTTGCGGCCTTGCGGACGCCCTCTGGAATGACCACAAATGCAGCTGATACCACGGATGTTCTCGTAAATTACTACGCTACAGTATTATGTCCAAAGGAAAGCGTGGATCTACAACTGGATCTAGAAATAGCGCATCCTGTACCATTGAACTCAATAACCATTACCAAAGAAGGGGTGCTGGGAACTCTACTATCGTTGAATCCCGGAAAATCTCCTGGTTATGATAATATTACACCCAATATACTCAAGCATTGTGCGCAATTTCTATGCGGACCTCTGACTCGGTTATCCTGCGAATCGCTGTCCAAAAGTGTTATACCGACGGAATGGAAATCCGGTATAATCTCACCGATTATCAAAGGCGCGTTCAGAGCTCGCAAAATACAGGCCTGTTACCTTGTTGTCCGCCGTATCCAAGGTGCTCGAAAGGATCGTGGCTAACAAACTGAGGAAATACCTTGAGAAAAAAGCTATTTTCGGAGCCCAACACGGTTTTAGAAGGGGATAATCCTGCCTTACTAACCTTCTCCTTACCCTTGACGACTGGACTCGAGCAGGGGATGCTGGGGATAATATCCATGTATGTTACCTCGATGTGTCGAAAGCATTTGACCGTGTAAACCACAGTATTCTCTTGCATAAGCTGGAACGTTGTGGTATCACTGGCAGTCTGTTAGCATGGTTAGAAAATTACCTGACTGATCGGTTTGTTCATGTCTCTGTGGACTCTGCTCT
>JACCGJ010002579.1:0-95213 GCA_013407085.1 Atriophallophorus winterbourni | reverse complement strand
CAAAATCCGGCATTCTGTAAACCATCCCCTTAAACACTTACTAAAGCCCAATGACCTTACTCGAACACGAACACATTCAAAGGTCTTAAGCATTCCGCATTCTCGATTGGATATTCGTCGTATTTTTTCTTGGTAAGATCTTGTTTCACTTGGAACATTTTGCCTGAAGAAATCACACTCTCCGAATCTGTTAAGGTTTTCGCTTCTAAACTCGATGAGTTTTTGACGAACCATGCGGTATGTGACTGTTTTAATTGGAACAGTTTACCTTCAACCGTTGCTCACGCCACTAGCTTGCATGAGTTTAAAACGAAATTTGACGAATTTTTATTGCATTATTCGTTTCCAGAACACTTATATACTGTTCAATCTTTGTTCTTATATTGTTTATAGACTTAAATTTCAATTTTTACCATCCTATGTTTGTTGTTAAGCTTGTAGCTTTTTAGACCAGTAAAAACCTTGAATTATCTTGAATCACATGGCCCAATGTTTTGATGCGTTCAATGCATGTCATTTTTCGGAAAACCGTCGACTAGCTTGAACGTCGCTGATACAGACTGTCCAGAGGAAAATAACTTTCCGTAGCTTCGGCAGAATAGTCTAGAACGAACCCGAGGAAAATCTCAAAGGATGCGCCTTAATATGCCTCGCAGACGAGAGGCGCGTTTGCAAACAGCTTCATATGGTTCACCATTTTGGCATTTTGGTCCTTTTCTTCGACTGTGTAATTCAGGATGTAGTTTCCAAGCTTGTATGCGCGATAAAAGGTGGTTTTATTTTTTATTTTCACATAATAAACGGACGACAAGTCATGTAATGCACTCGGGTCGTTTTGTAGGAAAAAACCCATCAGCACTGCTGCTGATGCGTCTCCATATTTGTAGGTCATTAACCAGGCAGAACTTCATTCTGGATTGGTAAATCGTTCGTGTGGTTCAGGCACTGTGTTGGTCTGTTCACCGATCCTTGCGGAACGCCGATAGGGACATCGATATGCTTCAGAGATTGATCATTTGCATAAACTGTGGTCAATCGCTTGCTAAATAAGTCTCGTATGGAAGCTGAACGAGTGAGGGGATAACAAAATTCTATTGTTGTTCACAACTCATGAGCTAAATTGATACTAGTAATGTTGGAATTCATTGATACGAGATGGTAATATAAACAATGGATCGGCAATTTAATGTAAGAATAAAATCAAACGTGGCAGTCTGTTAAGAGTAAAGACTTACGAAGTGTTGAATACAAACACGGAATTTCCACAGCTGCACCACAACTCGTTGTCTACTAAAAGTAACGAAGATACACGAGTGTATCCAACGGTGAACGTGAAGATTGAGTCCTCGGGGTCAACGGAGCCCGCATTCTGCAAGTGAAACGGGAAAGGTCTCGAGTGATCTTGAATGAATCAGCTGGATCGTTTTTGATCAATCACGTTAAGTCATTTTTAGGGTCACGTGAATTTAAAATTTGAAATATTTTTACAGTGACACAGATTTTGTGGTGTATTGCCAAAAGAAGAGTAGCAAAATAGAGTGGTTCTTGGAACAAATATTGCTGAGTTAATTTTTTGGATTTATACCCAAAGTTAGAATCGAACTGTTTCTTGGGACGATCCATTGTTAAACTTTGTATTGATTAAACGTGTGCGCGATGGACAGTTCGTCTTGAGGTGAAAATCAGTAGTTAATAATAGGATATTTCTTCGTTTACAAACCAATTACCAGAACAAATATCATAGGATCACAGTATATATAAAGGAGAAGAATATACATTTCGGGAACCTGCATTGAAACAGTGAGGAAATGTACTTCTTAATATACGGTGTGATTTATAGGTCTCCATCTCTCGACCAACCTGGAACAGGCAGGTCATGCCAACTTTATCCAACAATGGCTCACAATTGCAACTTGTTTGACATTCTTTCATTGTTTCCTGATCGTACAGTCACCACCTGATGAGTGCAAACAGCACGAATCCGGAGTGTGTGTGTGTGATGTGATGTAACAGTGGCATTCCAGTTTAACTTTGTTTACCACTTATCCACTGTTTCAAGGCTCACTGAAACTAATCTTACTGTATTCACCTGATGACGGCAAACAGCCAGAAACCGGTAGTGGTGTATAAGGGATTGGGATGTGAGCAACACATTACTTTGGTCATCCATAAGCGCATTGCGTCCTTGACCACAAATCACTTTGTGATTATGTGTTTGAACATCGTGGTTCGTTGTACGAACCCTATGTAAAAGTGACATTCAAGCATAACCTTGTTTACGATTTATCCACTGTCTCATGGCTCACTGAAACTAATCTTACTGTCTCCACCTGATGAAGGCAAACAGCCAGAAACCGGTAGTGGAGTGTAATTTCGAGGGATGTGAGCAACACATTACTTTTGTTAAACGAATGTGTTTATCAGAAAAAATGCAAATCACAATGCAATAGTTTTCAGTGGCTGTGAACTTGTAAGTCACCATCAAACCATCCGATTATACTGGAAAGAATTTTGTTTACTATCAGTACAGTTCACACCGTCGGTTGTGACCAGGTTGATTTGTTAGGACGCCGTATTAAACAATATGCACAATGTGGATACGCTGGAATTCGCTAAAGCAGGTCAGCACGCGTGGATGGGGTAGATATCTCAACAAAATCTGTCGCTCATCACAGAATCAAGTAAAATTCAGCTAGCTACATATTTAGGTGTTTCAACAGTCATTTAATCTCAACTGCGTGAGTTAAAACATGTGAGTCATCGTGTAAATCGACCTTGACGCTTTTCACTTCTACACAGTAACGCGAATACTACTTCGTGAAGTGACACCCGTAGGCTAATAATAAACTGTTTAGCGGTAAGGTCAAACCGAGTTGTTGGAGTGGCAAAGTTACTGTCAGCTGAGAAACATCATGCTAATACCTGATTACATACAAAATTATTTCCAGTATAACTTCATGCTCGGTCTCAAAACACTTTAATCAATCGCACCCAACATTACGATCGATTAATCGCGTTTCCATGGATGGGAACAAAGCCTCCACGTTTGCATGCATTTCCACTACCACATGTACAATACACGATCGGTTTCATGTTGTTTGCACATATTAGGTTGGCATAGTGAGTACGGGATTCATATGGCTTGTAACGATTGTTAAAAAGCGAACAAAATTTTGCATTTTATCCGATGTATAACATGCTTACACGGCCATGTGGTTATTCACAGTTGGCCTGTGGATACCCTATAACAAGCGTGGCTGAAAAGTATAGACAAATAGCCTCAAACGTTGTGGAGAAATCGTTATTTGAGGAGGCGTGGGGTTTCGAGATTGAATCGAGAGTTTTTGAAGATTTACTTATGTGAACGTTAGAGATTTATGAATGAAATTACATGTTTTTGTATTTGTATTTGACTTGAATCAAAACTCTCAGTTGTTCGCTGGAACTTGGACCTCAACCACATTTCGGCATTAATTACGCAGGCAAAATTGTAACAAAAATAAACAAGTCCAAAGGTGAAGCAATCAAAAGCTTTTTTGCAAAATCCTGCACATGGATCATTCAGAGATATGTTCATTGGAACAATATTCGCCAACTCGTTATCGAGGTTATAAAATGGTACGTAACATTTTGGTTTGAGGTTTCTGAGTTCCTATTTGGGTTGGTGTTGAAAACGAACGTAAAAACATTCAATATCTCTTTTACTTGAATTAGCTAATTGTAACAAAATATTCAGTTGCATGCTTTTCCGTCACAAAACACCCCACGACCGGTTTCTTGCTGTTTGCACTCATCAGGTAGGGACAGTAAGATCACGATCCACATGCGCTAATTGCAAATTCCAACATTTCTGGAGATATTAGGCAGTTGTTAAGGATCTACGAAAAAATGTAAAACGGTCCTGAACGTCATCGACTAACAATATCTATTGATTAAATATTTTACATTTGAACACTTGAAATGATTAAGATATTTTGTTTACCGTCCGGTTGAGAACTAATTTCGATTTGTATTTCCCGCTGGAAAAGTTCAGATTTATGTTGCAGCGTGACATTTCATGCTGGTATTCCGAATGTTGATTTCGTGTAGCGCATCATGTTTATTTGGCAGTTAAACACAAACTCACCTCAATGACTACTAATTCCCCAGTAATGAGACCGGCGAAAACGCGATTGGTTTTCTCCATGGGCCAATCAGCGACCACCAAGTCGACAACTCCACCGTGAATTGGAATCTCCCACAGCAGTTCGCTAATATAATCGATAATTAGTTAGACCAATATTTTGTATGCACGATTGTAATACAGAATCATGAAAAAAGTTTGTTATCAAGATCAACGCTGTTACCTGTGCCCAGCACGTGTTCAGCTAGTGCTGAATCTCTAATCAGTGATTGCTATTCATTGAAATTGCGTGGCTGTTTACCCATTCCATTTTTGTGTTCACGTATCCTAGTACTGAGTTGTCTGGATGTTTTCCATATATACTCCTGAGCAACCTTTGCAGGACACAGGCCACAGCGTTGATCTTGATAACGTAGAAGTGATAAGGTGGGGAATAAAACCATGCATTGAACGACTTCACGCCGAGGCGGTTGAGATAACAAAGGCTGGCAAGAATGCAGTCAATAAGGTGGATGGGGCTGATATCTCCACAATCTAGCGTCCGGTTCTGCAGCGGATAAACATTAACGTGCGTGACCCCTAGTGCGCGCACCGAGCTAATCGGTCAGCAGATGTCATTCACACCTGCCAAGACTAGAACAATTAAGGGATTATACGGCACGTAGGGGTGGTGGTGCGTCAGTTGATATTGATAGCGCCTGTCTACCTTAACGAGCGCAGAACACACCATAAGCTGTGCAGTTCTTAACCAGCTTAGGATTGGTCAGGTGAATGAAATTTAAGCTTGATCTCTGTTCGTACTGACACCCTTGGTCTGACGAAGATTCTAAGTCAGAAGCAAAACGTTACCAATAAACTACTCTCATTGATTCATTACAAACTTTTTTCATGATTATGATTCCCCGATCAGTCACGAACATTTTCCTTTACATTGCTACACAGTATGTTTGATACGGAGAAGTTAACTCTCAATATAAAAGTGTGAATTAGAGGCTTACTTAAACGATATACCAGTGAGAAAAGAAATTTTTTATGGATGTGACCTAGCTTGATAACATGTCGCAACCAGGCTCCGTCTATACACGCATCATGATTTCAAAGTTCAACATGCACATAAAAATTCTTAAATAACTTCCAGTAAATTATCTATTCCCGGTTCAAGGGTGAAGTTATTAAATTTGTCAATTCGAGGAGAAGAGTTGGGTGAGTCAGTTTATAATTGCAGCAAGATATAGTAAAATGCAATCAAATATCTGCTTTGTTACCTATATAATTTATGAAAGCTGAGAAAATTACATATCCAAAATGCTCAAGCTACCAGAAAATTAGAATCACGTGAATATTGAACACAATCGCAATAGTTTCACGCATAAATTTCTTGGCTGACAAAAACAGCTCAAAATCCCGCTTGAGGGGTGGGTGGAGAAGGTTAAACAGTTCAATATATTCTGCAGTATTCGTTTCAGAATTCACATAAAGAAAGCAACTTGTTGTATTTTCATTATTTAGATTTGAGTGCATCCTTCACATAGTGAGTTAACGA
The DNA here is from genome assembly GCA_013407085.1 of Atriophallophorus winterbourni. NCBI lineage: Eukaryota > Metazoa > Platyhelminthes > Trematoda > Plagiorchiida > Microphallidae > Atriophallophorus > Atriophallophorus winterbourni. The sequence goes on along the minus strand of JACCGJ010002579.1, from coordinate 89,547 downwards.
GTTGTTCAAATTTATCTTTCCTACGTTGAGAATTTCCTTAAACATTTTCGCATAACCGTGATTTTTATATTTGAAAATATTCGAGACCATAATCATGAAAATAAAGTTTGCAATGAATCGGTTATAGTAAGTTTTTGGTAACGTTTCGCTTCTGAACACAGAAGCTTCGTCAGACCAAGGGTGTCGGTACGAACAGTGTTCAGGTTTAAATGGCACTCTCTTGACCAATCCTGAGTTCTCTAAGCTAGACAGGGGAGATCAAGATAATTGATCACACCTCCTAATTACTGTGTTCATCCCTAATTGTTCATTAATTGCACAGGTCAGCGTCTGCTGACACACTGCTTACGTAATCATGTGCGTATTAGGTGTGATGTTCGTTAATACTTATCCGCTGCTAAACCTAACTCCAGATTGTTGAGATATCTGCCCCATCCACCTTGTTTATCGCATTCGCAACAGCCTTTGTTATTTCAACAACCTCTACGTGAAGTCTTTCAGCATAAGATTTCACAACCCGTCTTATCACTTTCACGTTATCAAGATCTACGCTGTGTCCAGTGTCTAGCACGTGTTCAGCTAGGGCCGAATCCCGAATCAGTGATTGATATTCACTGGGATTGCGGGGTCGCTTTCCCACTCGTTTCCTGTGTTCGTTTAACCTAGTGCAGAGTTCTCTAGACGTTTGCCCAATGTAAACACCCGCGCAACCCTTGCAGTTGATTTGGTAGATGCAGTTCGTCGCACAACCTAAAGGAGTCTTATCTTTGAGATGCATTAATACGGAGCGGAGAGTTCTACCTGCCTTATATGTTACTCTGATACCTGCGCTATTCAAGAGTCGACTTATTCCTTCGGAGGCGCTTTTGACATACGGTAGAGATACCGTAGCTCGCCAAACCTTTTCCGTCTTCGGTTGCGGATATTTAACTCGGTTCAATTGGCGTTTAATTAAGCTCTTGGGGTAACCATGATTTGCAAGCCGGCGACTGACTTCTTCATGAGCTCGTCTCTTATCTGCATCATCGCTGCAGAGGCGGTCAACCTTGTAGAATAGCGATTTTGCTATGGACTGAAATACCTTTTAGGGTGCGCAGATGTGAATCTCAAAATGACATCCGTGTCGATAGGCTTACGATATACCGTTGTTCTTATCTTGCCGTTGTCTTTTTGCGCGAGACAGTCCAAGAACGGAAGTGACCCTTCCGTAGACTCGGTTTCCTCTGTGACCTGGATTTTTGGATTCAAACTATTGAGATAACTATGAAATGCTTCTAGTCTGTTTCGCTTTATGATGACGAATGTATCGTCGACATAGCGCCACCATATTTTTGGTTTTAACGCTTCGTTTCTCAACGCTATCTCTTCGAAGTGCTCCATCTTGATCTCCCCTGTCTAGCTTAGAGAACTCAGGATCGGTCAAGAAAATGCCATTTGAACCTGAACACTCAAGGCTCACTGAACTTAATATTACTGTCTGCACTTGATGACGGCAAACAGCCAGAAACCGGTAGTAGTGTGTAATTTCGAGGAATGTGAGCAACACATCACTTTGGTCAACCTGAACACTGTTCGTACTGACACCATTGGTCTGACGAAGCTTCTGTGTTCAGAAGCGAAACGTTAGCAAAAACTTACTATAACCGATTCATTGCAAACTTTATTTTCATGATTTTTGTAATTTTGTGAAACAATAGCAAATCTCCAAAGTCATGTGTTGCTCACACACCCCGAAATTACACTCCACTATCAGTTTCTGGCTGTTTGCCGTCATCAAGTGGAGACAGTAATATTAGGTTCAGCGAGACTTGAAACAGTGGATAAATGGTAAACAAGGTTATACTTGAATGCCACTGTTGCATAGGGTTCGTGCAACGAACCACGATGTTCAAACACAGAATAACATAGTGACTCGTGGTCAAGCACTCAAGGCGCTCATGGATGACCAGAGTAATGTGTTGCTCACATCCCAATCCCTTATACACCACTACCGGTTTCTGGCTGTCTGCCAGAATTAAATATTTTAATCAACTACATTTGGGTTTTGTTGGTAGTTGAGAAAACGACATATCAGTATAATATATACTCTAAAAGAATTATCAAGTACTACAGTTCTTCAACGTGTACGCGAACGACATAACTGAAATCGTACGCAGCAAAATCATTTTATTTGATGATGACATCAAAGTCTGGATAAGCGTACGCACCTTAGAAGATTGTCAAATTCTACAAAAGATCTCAAGGCACTTTATACGTGGTCCTGGCGAAAATGCCTACCATACAACATCCAAAATTGTAAAATGGTAAACGTCGGTAAATTATTCTAATTCACATACTCTCTGGGATCTCAACAACTTTCATAGGTTACGGAAGAGAAAGACCTGGCTGTGTGGATTAGCAGTAACTCGGAGTCTTAATGGCAGTGTTCTGCGATATACAAAATGTCCTGCCAAAGCTAAGCATTGTTCAGAAGGATCATCGATAGTTTTACAAAGCAGATACTTCCACGGATAATTAACACCTATATCAGACGCTGTTCAAGCATGGTCCCCATGGTTACAAAAGGACTTGACATTGATGCAACGCGTATACCCCCGCGCCACAAAGCTGGTGACCTGACTATACAACAGGCCGTAAGAGGAGAGGATTGCAACTCTAAACCACTTTGACCTTTCGTACCATCATCTCAAGGGTGACTTGATCCTGCTGTTCAAAATTCTGCATACAGTGAATCACCCACTCGAACACATGCTTCATCGGCAAGAAGCACGTGGTAGCAGAATTTAAACATTCACACTCTAGATCAAATTGTCGAAGGTTATTCTTTGCTGTCTGAGTTTGTTTTATATGGAACTCTCTGCCCCCAATTATCATATGCGCATCAAGCCTCAACATGTTCAAGGCTCAAGTTGACAAGGATATGTTGACCAAATCCAAACTCACACCTGAATACACGTGCTGGCTTTCAATATTGATAAACTATTTGTTTTTATGCATTCCATATATTTTTAATCTGTCGTTACTGTAAAGTATTTGCTTTTTCGCCCATTAAAACTTTGAATTACATTGAATTACCTTCAACATTATATCATTGGTGTGTATTGATTCAAGCAATAGCTTAAGTACTTGATGCAGATGAACCTCATGTATTGCTTGTAAACGTTTTCTAGCGAAATCGCCAGATGCATGACTGGTTCGTTTGCGTGACAATCTACCTGAGTATGTTGTGAACTCCCAATGCAGAGCACGTTTACGAGAACTATTGAAGCCATGTTGCCCCTTGAACCATATATCTAACAAAACCATACATCCGGCTCCCATGTATCTACATATTGTAGGGAGAAAACATGATTACGTCAGGTAAATGAAGTTCACACCGCAATCCCGTCTCCCCGCGTTTCACACCCACTTGAAGAGTGTGTTCTCATTCATCCCTGAGGTCAATCAGTAAAAAACGCTAATCACGTTCACGCCCGAATCCCACAACACATGAGAAACCCAACTGTTCAAACGCGCGCGTTCATTACGTATGTGGCAAAGAGAAGTAACCACGTCTGTCTTATAAAAGGAGATTACCTAACCCCAACACTGAGCTAAAACATGAATGTCACGTCGATCTGATTTGTCGTGCCGGTTCAACTCAATCTTTCACAACCTGGAGATCGTTTGACCGAATATTTGAAATTGCATATCGTTCGATAGTGGCTCACGTGATTCATTTCCTCATGCTCCCGAAAATGTTGTCGCTTAAACCGTTTCCATGAAATCCTTTGTAAAATTAATTATTATTGGTTAGCGATTGTGGTCGTCAGTCGTTCCAGAGTTCCCTGATCTTGTGTTGTGCAGGATCATTGTTTTCTGCCTATCACTCAAAAGCTCGTCGTTAGTGAACAACGCTAATGTTCTCCACACCTATACAATATTTCACTTCACTGTGAAACCAAAACAAATCCTCTCCAACGGATTTTACCCGGTTCTGAAACTGTTCAGTTAGTTAAAGTGTTTGTATTTCCCATATTATTCTGTTATTTCTGTAATTCAATAAAATGTTTGAACCATTAAATCGAATTGACTTCCATTGAGCAGTTTGTTTTCCGAAAACCCAAATAGCATACTGGACATAATGAAATTTTGAACCACGATAAAGCGTTATGCAAAACTAAAAAAATGAATTATTTCGTTTAAGCGCAATTGACATTTTTGTCACATTTTCAGAGATTGTAATAACACTGGAATGTGAGCTGAACTAGAGCGCAAGAGAAAGTTATCTCGAACTCTATTCCAGCAATTGGAATCACTCTAGTCTCAGAAACATGATAAGCGAAGATTGAGGAAATTAATTTACTAAACTCACTTAGTGACAACAGAATAAGCGGCAATTTTTCCAGAAATCATGCCAACCAATAGAATTTCACTGCTCAGCGGAGTAATACAGCTTCCTCTGCCATCAACCTATAGAAAATGGGACGTTTACGAATGAGAGTTATGGCAATTATTCTCAGAAACTAAACGATACAATGTCACAAATTCTTTTGGTGATTTATCAAGATCGTCTGTTAACTTCATCATAATTATCGATTCGATATGGTGGAATGTGTACTGAAAAACAGTTTCCGTTGATACATATCTCCTAGTTGACGATAAATGCAGTGAAACTCTGCTATGCTTCAATCGGTAGCAAGCTGGACATCATAGATGGAAAAAGACATATCGCTACTCGAAAGGATTTATCACAATGCAACTAATAAGGTTACTGGATTGCATAATCTATTGTGTGAGCAGTGACTGACTGGCCTTGGATTGTACAATCTCGAGCGCGGGTGCATCACATCTTACATAATTCAGACATACTGAATAAACCATACGGCGTCCCTCCCACACAGACACCTCGTTAAATTTGGTTCGTCTCCGGATCAACAGTCACACTCTGACCCTTCAAATATAACATGTCGCCGTTACATTTACGCAGTCAGTGTATGCTTTCTATGGAACAGTGTACTACTAGAAATTTGATCCTGGCCTAATGAAATGTTCTCCAAACAAACGTTACGATCTTTTACGTTGAATAATACCTTGTTCTTTTAAGTCAGATTTTATCAGTAAATAGTATATGACATTCGAAAACCTGGACTAAAGCGCACGACCGGTTTCGCGGTGGTTGCCGTTGACCAGGTATGCGTACCGGTGACCTGACATTCGAACGCTACTAATATTGATAAAATCTCGCTTCGAACAAAAGTTAACCATAGTGTTGTTGATGGAATATTGCGACAATATTTCAAACAGTTGCTGGTGCTGCATTGAAGAGATTGTAGGACTTTGCTTAGTCCCCATATGAAAGCTAAATTTCAATTATCTAATAAGGATTTATCATTAAATTCGCAAATATTTTGTCATCCTCTTAGCGTTTTTCTATTACATTTCCTTAGGGCTTCCGTTTGATACACACACTTATAAAAACACATCTACCAAACATTTCCCCACTCCTTATCATTCTTGGAATTACTCCTTTGAAGCACATCGACGCAAGCGCGACAGTAGGATTTGTTTAAATTTTATACATTTACCGTATGGTAGTGTACTGCAATTTTGTTTGTTTCACCATAAATATCGAATCTTTCGTCTTGAATCTTGAGTCTACGGGAGACCTTAATTTGAGTATTATGAACATCTGCACGGAAACAGTGCAGGTTATATTCCTGAGACGGTGTATGGTGTGCTTATACTGCCATTGCTGGCAATATCTTTGTGGTGTAATCACCGAGTATTTTTCTTTAGATGACGTGGTCTATCACATTTATTATTTTGTTACCGGAGTATCCTGAATGAATTCACAGCAACAGAGGCCTGGGCTCATATCATATGGGCGATGCAGAGGCACTGTTTATAGTCAGGTTGTTTTTCAACTCAGAGCGTGATGAGAGCCCCCGGAACGCATAATGGCTTAGATGGCGGTTGCATGTACGACCTTTTCTTTTCCCAAAAGTAAGTACATATTCATCTGAGATACGCACTCCGTCAAAAGAGTATACAGAATAAGCGTTTCCACGTCATTCTCACTGCTTAGTGTTATTTTCAGTAACCGTGACTCGCCTATATGTGGATAAATTGGGAGACGAGCCAAACGTACAACTGTTATATGTTTTATGATTTCCAAACACAAAGTTATAGAGAGTTTGGCCCATTTCTACATACCGTCTCTTTTTATTCACGTATGTTGGTGCCGATTACAGCGAGAATTTTCGGAACGTTTTTGCGCGACGTGGTAGGGTTCCAATCCTAGCGGTTTTGTTTGAACCTTCAGATGAGTGGCAAGGTTTTTGGTATCAGAAGAGTTTCGGTCAAACAAACGTTATCGAACGCTTTTTAAAGACAGCTTCCTGAAGATGGGAACGCTGATCGATACTTTCAGCTACATTCGCAATATTTTAAGGTTGTCATGGAAGATCCACGTACAAATATTTTTTTTAGTTGGTATCACGAACCGTTGTTTTGACATTTCGAGAACGATAGAGGCAAACGCAGAGTTCTGAGCTGTGATTAATGGATCTATTTATGCATTCAAATTTGGCATGCTGAGCTCTTAACTCAACATTTGATCATTCAGGCTAGATTGGCCGACAATTGTTAAAACAGGAGAAGCTCCTTTTGGTTTATTTCTACAACTGCAACAGATTTAGCATTCACCTGGGATTTTTCACTTTTCTAAAGCAATATCGCCACTGCAGACAATGGTTTGTTAGATTTTGCGAGAGACTCTAGCGATCGCTTGCGACGTCAGACAAATTTGACCTTAACACTCACATCTTTCGACAGACTGCGCGTGTTTCACGAACATCTGTAGTGTTGTACTCAAATCCCCTAACATACTGATGGTTTTAATGACGGGGTCAGCTCAAAGTACACATCAAATATGGAAAATTCAATACGGTTTATGTTTGTATGTGTTGCGATTGGCGTGAAGCGACTAGGTCTGAGAATAATATTGTTAACATGAAGATTAAATCTCCAGTTGAGGATAATGGGATGAATTTGATTACAACTTGAATATTTCGCATAGATGTCGATACTGGTGAACACCGTTATCTTGGTCTGACAGCGGAAAAACTAAAGCGATCCAAATGAATGAAGAAGCGATAGCCAATAAACACTCAATGCACATGGTGAATGGCACTTTGTAGATGGATATTTTTTTGTATGATCGAAATGAAGGCATACAAGTTATATCTGTAAATGTCAGAGGTCAAAATAACCGAAACGCACTTCGCATTATCAAGCCGCAAAATTTTGTAAAATAAGTAAAAATTCCGCAAAGTAATAATTGGGCACCATTATTATATAAGTTTCTTACAAAGAACCACGATGTTCAAAACAGAATCACAAGGCTTTTCTAAATCGAGCGCTCAAGACGCCTAAATTGAACAATGTAATCTTGCAAGTGATACAGATGTGGGCACAACACTACATCATCATGCTAGTTCTTTTAGGGGTTTCACCACTTCAATGTACGACATATGAAATTACAATAACGAGTCATGTTGTGTCAGTCTAAGTTGACTTTACTTTAATTTTATTCTTCCACAATAAATCAACCCAAATATAATCTTGTCAACTTTATCAGGTATACATAGTCTAGAGGGAAACATTTCGTAGAAGTAAGCTGTATATATATATTATGCGATCACAAAGAGCAAATAGGAAACACGAACCTCAATTTGATGTGTCGTCACTTGACTCTCTGAAACGTGGACACGAGCAATCTCACTATTAAATTTTCCGCCATGACAAATCCAAACTGTACCTGTGAAGGTTAAATATTTTTAGACTTTTTGAAATAGACATTTACAAAAAGCATACGACAATGTGTACGACACAAAGCCGATCAGATAAATGACTAATGGCATTATAACCACATATAATATTTGAAAGGTCTCAATAAAGAGAACGTGAAATTTGATGTATTTGATTAGAATGTGATTGGGACAGATCGTGTGTACATACTGCAAAAAAACGTAAAATAGTTTCGATCAGATTGTGATAACGTTACACTTATGACACCGATGATTCCTTAGACCAAATGTGATATTCAAGACAGGAACATGACTATGTTGCATTTTATCTTCCACCTCTGTTTTAACCAAATCGATAAGCAGCCTATATTAAGCCTTGGTGAGTGTCGAGTCATGTAAGCATGACTAGGATCTGTAGTTGATTTGCCTAATACTGTGGGTTTTCAGATCAAACTGATACAAGTAAACACGGTCAAGGTGATTGCACTAAAATTTATATGTGTTGTGAAGTTTCATGATTTTTGCGCATGTCAACATATTAATACAAAGCTCAAACTTTAAAGCATGGTGTTACCAAGCTTGTTGTTCCACGACAGATTTATCAGAGGAGTCGGAGTCATGCGATAAACCGTGTTAAGTGATCAATTTTTGTTCGCCTTCAGTTGACACGTAACAGTAGCCTTTGTGCTTTAGAAACTCATCGGATATACAAAGAAGGATTCATTGTAAGGGTTAACAGCATCGTTTCAATGAAGACGTAGGCCAGAGAACCATGCTACATAAACATGAATTTTGGTATACTTATTTGAACCTAGATGTCGAACGATTAGTGGTGAAATAGTGATTTGCAAATTATATAAAACACATGCTTAAGAAAAACAAATAAATGAGAAAAATTATTTAACTAATGTAATCCGACACACTTATTTTAGTTAGGTCATAGGATTGTAAACCTGTTTAAGACTAAAGCGGAATTTACATCACATTTCTCGTGGCGCGATGAATGGAATAATTTATTATTAGGAAAACTTTCTATCACGACCAACTGAATTAAAGTAGACTGACAGATAGTAAACAAAACAAAGTGCACCAGCCAAACCTGTCTGAACGAATAGGTTGATAAAAATGTCATCCCATCATTCCAACGAAAGCAAAATCAGCCGGGTAAATTTATCAAATGTGCATATTTTTATACACATGATTAATTTTATGAACTCACCATTTTCAGTGCTGACAGCAGCTTGTACACAAGATTTTTCTTTCTTACCTCGACGAAGTTGTACACTGGCCTGTAAGAAAATTAATATTTAGTTTGCAAAGATTATAACAACCTAACAAGTCGTAACACCAGAAACATAAGACTACTATATTTCAAAGATTGATAAATCTATCTATATTACTGGCGGATCATTAAGGCTTTTGAGAGAAATTGCACCAAAATAAACTTGATGGAAATTGGTGTGAAAAATGACAGCTGAATCCCTCATGTTTCTTTTATATTGTTTGTGTACGCTAACCAAGGAACGTCCCACGAGAATTTGAGGTATGCTGAGCCGCATTTTTATTTTAATACCTGAATGTTATCAATAAATCAGACAAACATAATGTATCCCAATTCGGTTTACTTCAGTTTAGGTAAGATCGCGATCTCATGAATACCTCTTTTGTATTATGTAGGAGAACTGTGGATATTCTTGTCAGTTTTATTACTTAAGGAGGAAACAAAACGTGTTAATAAAGACAAATTGATAAATTGAATGACTAGCTCAGGATGAACAGAATCGAATACTGCTGAATAATGATAACGCAAATATACATCAGAATATTTTGTTGCTTTTCCGTGTACCCTATACAGCTTTAAAAGAATAATGGTGTATGTGAATTCACAACGTCGGAAAGGAACTTTACAGGAAACTGTTTGAGCGGCCAAATCAGTATTTACATTAAAAATACTGCTTTAAATTTCAACTTCGCCGGACAAAGATAAACCACATTATTTTATTTCTATCTTGCTTGGCTCGCAGAAACAACGTTTAATTTCCACAGACTTGAAACGGAAATGGCGAATACATTTATAATCTAATTGCTAGAACTCGAGTACAAATAAAATTAACCAGAATGTCTAGGACCCCATGCAATTCTTATATCAATGCTATGAACACTTGTTCATAGTATCGAGATATGTTTTGGTGGCTTTGTTTTTCATTCACTCAATTCATTCTCTGTGGCGCAATAATACGTAGATATTTCCACAGGCAGAGTAGAGTTGTTCCACGACCTACAGCATTTCGCAAAGGCAAAATGAAAATGAAAAAACATTTACAACGTACATCCGTAGTGGCGTCTTCTTCAAATTCATTAACGAGCATATTCCACAAACGCTGATTGCGTCTCATTTCATTGTTTAATATTTCAAAGTGATGTGCTTGCAAGGATGCGAGATTTGCGCGAGTGAAAAATGGATGCAATTCCTCGTAGGCAGTCTGCAAAACGAAACGATTCTCAGAGCAATCCTTTGAAACGATTATAGTATAGTACTTCAGTGAAGAAATTTTGCTTAATCGAATATTTTTAAAGTGTAAGCAGTTGAGTTGATTTAATGCTGTTGAATGCTGATCTTACTGCCCCTACCTGGTGAGTGCAAATAGCACGAAACCGGTCGTGGGGTGTGTGTGATGGAAAAGCATGCAAATGAATATTTTGGTTTCTGCTGAACATCATTGTTACAGCCTCTTTACCATTTGCTTCTTCAGTGCTGGCAGGAGGAGAGTGTGTCTCACAAGAGATGCAAGACACGTAGATCACCAGGCTATTCAAGAATAAAGGTGACGGAGAAATCTCCCTTGGGAATATTGTAGGTAAATTGCTGCTAAAGTCTTACAAATGAGGCCGACGATGCAGCCATTATTGCTCACTCCTAAGATCACCTCCAGTCGCTAATGGACTGTATTTCGTCAGCATGGAAAGACTGTTAGCAACAATCAGCATGAACAAGACCAAAGTAATTGGTCAAGGGATTGTATCGCCTCCAAACATCACTGTTGGAAACAGTCAGATGTAACTAGTACATCATTTCACATATCTTTGTTCAATCATTTCGGATAACCTCTCGCTACATACGGAGATTGAAATGCTGATTTGCAGAGCAGTTTTCCTGTTGCCACCTATCGATCTCTCGTGTTTGGGGTAAACTCAAGTTGACTGGAAAAAAAGATGATGGTATACAACGCGTGGGTACTAAATGCTTTACTGTACGCCAGTGAAAACTGGACCACCCCAGCAAGACACGAACGGAAACTGAATGCTTTCCATCTACGAAGCATCCGTCGTATCTTGAACATTTCGTGACTAATGCTGATGTGCTTTCAAAAGCTAGTCTACAGAGCATATTTACCCTACTACGACATCGCCGACTGCGGTGGCTTGGCTACGTCTACCGAAAAGAAAATGGTCGTATAGCTAAAGAACATCTCTATGGTGGAGTTGAAATCAGGAACTCGGCCATTGGGCAAACCGCACTTGCAAAAGAGATATGAAAGCACTTGGCACTGACCCTACGAGTTGGGAAGAACTTGCTTTTGACCGCTCACATTGGATGCATTGTGTAAAGCGTCGTCTGTAAGCTGGGGAGTAGCAGATACATCTCTTGCCTGCTGAACGCAGATCACGCCGCGTGCAACTGACGCCATACAACCTAGTTCTGCTTATCGTTGCAAGCGCTGCGGGAGAGATTGTTCCTCCTAGATCGGACTGTTTAGACAATCGAAAAGCTATGGAACATTAAAAATCATGCGATTGTGATGTTGAATTCTGGTCGACATTGACCGAAGGATGACAACAACAGCAATTAGTTTGAAAAACAAAAAAGTTTGAATTTTAGATTTGAATGAATGAATGTAATGCCCATCAGAAATTCACGATGACTCTTTTTTGCGAGCTCTAATACTTTTGCATTGCGACACAATAGATACACTTGCAAAGACTTCCAACTTAATACTCGGGTACCTCTTTATTATTTTTCAAATTTTCAATTTGCAAATAGAGGCTCATTCTCGACTTAGTAATAGCGTAGCGAGCGGTAAGCCGAAAGTGTTTTCATCAGGTCATTCCAGGTCAACGAGTGTCAGTTGGCGAACATCTGGCCACTTATGGTCCCAGAATAACCACCCTACCCCGCTTTTCACACCAACTTGAACATTGCCACCGATTCATCACTGAGGTCAAATTGTCCAACGCGTAAACGCGTTCGCCCGGAAATCCCACAACACAACAGAAAGCTGATTGGTCAAACGCGTTTCTAAAACACAAGACAAATAACACGCACATCTTATATAGGCAACCTAAGTAACCACCACACTGTCCTGTAACTTGTCTCCTCTGGTTATCACTTCGATGTGATTTGTCAATCTAGTGTGTGCCAACCTGTACACAATTTAAGCCATTGCCACTCAGGGCTCGTTTGAACGACCGTGACGGTTTGCATATCGTTCGATTGCGGCTGGCATTCTAAGTATTATAATGCTTCTGAAGATGCTGTCGCTCAAACCATTCTATTACAATGCTTCCGAAACCGGAATTAAGACGGGTTCGCGATTTTCATCGTCAGTCTCGTCAGCGCTTCCTGCTCTTTTTGTGCCAGAAGGTGGTGTTCTGCATATATTCTGAAAGCTCGTGGTTTGCACTCATCGCTAATGTGCTTCGCACCTCCACTCTAGGAGAGTATGACGTTACAATATCGATCGAACTGATAAGCGACAACAAGCAAGAACGGGCTCCAGAGTATTCCTAGCTGCATACTCTATTTTTAATGAATTCCGTCTTAAGCTAAAAATTAATCATCACGCTCGACTTGTATCATTGCAAAAAATTCGCTGCAATGATTGGTGGTGAATTACACCCATTGCTCAATACAGAAAAGCACCCAGATGAAGCTAACATTCACTTTTCGACTGAGGATTTATGATCGATTTCCCAAAATGTTCTGTATTCTGGAATGCCATTGCTTTCAAAATGGTAAATTAAATAATTTTAATCGTCAGCATCCCCCTAGTGACAGCATTACACCAGTAGCATGTACTGAATGTCTAACTGCCAGACAAACATGAAAAATAAAATAAGCGTTCGCACGATGCGGAAGCGCGAATATAAACAGCTGCGGATTCTACACATGAGTAAGCACAGACTGAACATGCATTCAAACATGTTTCGAGAGATACATCAGTACAACCTCATCCTTGCGGTTTTCAATACCATGCATCTTTACAATCTTTCCTCGTCACCCAAATTGACAACATACAAGATTAATCAACCACTCGAAGAAGGCCGTCACTGACCACGGTCTCGGAACATACCATGAAGAGTAACCAAGCGCGACGTGTCTTTATTTGTTTAAAACAAGTTGTTCTCGACAAAATTGAAGATTATTATGTCGCTTACAAATCCTGCCTTATATGAAGGTGCGACAGGATGATGAGATACTCGAATAAAAAGAAAATACTGGATTGTTCAATTAACTGGGGAGATAAAATGTAAAAGGCGGAGAAATTCCGGATAAAATTCATTGTCAAATGCATTAAGCTTTAAACAGTTCATTTCGTAACATTGTAGGGCTATGTTACGAAATATTTTGTAGTTATATGTAACTGTGCTAACTAGGTCCGGTGTTAAACACAACCTTAGAGGTCACTCGATGAAACACCGCTTGTTTATCCCATTGTCGATCGCCTCTCAATATGCACTTGAGATCAAGCCTTACAAACTTACTCACGTTCACTCATAATACTCACATCACAAGAGAAAACCGTTTGATAAATGTGTTTATTAAGCATACAGGCCTAACTTCTTTACGCCAATTACGTAATTATATTAATGTGCTCAAACTGCGTCCCTTGTTTATCGCCTAAATTTGTGTTAAATTTATTGCACTTTAGAAAATTACAGACCTTGAATGACCTTGAAAATATCATCGCTCCTTACCTTTATCAAACTATCTGCATCGTAGGTCAATCTCGTGGCTGATTTCAAACATTTCCAGAATGATATTGTATCCGCCTGTAGAAGCAGCATTTCCTCGTTTCTTTTCAACAAGGCTAGCGCAAAGCGGAACAGACTTTTCGATCCTTCTAGGAGGAATATATCCCAGATTCTGACAAGTGTCTGAAATTTCGAAATGATAAACCAAACTCATAAATGTTCAATCAAAGAATTAAGATATTTCTTTAAAAATGAGCGCTTTCATGCAAATCGAAATTTTAGGTTTCCTTCGTCGTAAAAAAGATTGCTTATTCGGTGAACTGGTTTTCCAAACAGACCGAAAATAAGAATTAGCCAAGGTTGGATTGTTTGCACAGGGGACCGGTAACAACCGTTTTCAGGCTTAAAATAAGAACATTATCAATGCGAAAAAGCAGGCACTAAAGAATCGATAAACATGCTGGCCAACGGTATAATCATACAAGTAATCTTTCTTTGGTATTACTGTTGCATACATTTCTAAGCACAAAACGTTAAAAAAATAGTGAATGGTTGTTTTTAAAACTCATAACGATTGACTTAAATGCAATTTAACATATCCGTGACGAAGAAAATGTGTGATCTATCGGCGAAAGAATTTCATTGGTAACGTTTTTTTTCTTCAGATGAATGCATTTTAAACCTGATATGTGTTCGACCTGACACTCTTGGTCTGACGAAGCTACTTTATGAAAAGCGAGGCGTTACTTTAACCAATTCATTACAAACTTTTTCATGCATTCGTTTGCTTAAGGCAGTCACAAACATTTTCTAATACATTGACGATTTACCAGATTTTTAAATATAATAAACTAATAGATATAATGGAAAATGTTCGTGACCGATCGGGGATTCAAAATCATGAAAAAAGAAACTTTGTAATGTATCGGTGACAACAGATTATTGGTAACGTTTCGCTTCTGACTAAGAAGCTTCGTCAGACCAAGGTTTATACGGCCGTTTCGTATATCCGGTTGGATTGACCCGAAGAGGTAAAGTATTGGAAAATACTTTGGGACCGGTCGGGGAATAATATTCACGTTGAAGAAATTTTGTGGCGAATTGATCAGAGCAGTTTGTAGGTAACGTTTTGCATTTGAAACAGAAGCTTCGCCAGGTTTAAACTGCACTCACTTGAACTGCTTGTTAAGCTGATATATAGGCGCTATTGAGATCAGTTGATGCACACACCATTTCCATTCTGTTAAATTTCTTACTTGTTTTGCGTGTGCGAAACTGTGATTGACATCCGCTGATAGATTCAGCAATATATTGGTTTATAAAGAACGCACAATACAGTGATGTATCGCTGGTCTCTTATAATTTCAAAAGCACATGTATCAAAAGTTCTATCAACATCTAAAAAATAAAAAAATAAAAGTGAGGTTGATGTTATTTTCACAATAATACTTAGTTATCAAGATCGCTTATGATGAGGTCATTTTCATAAGAAAATATATAATCTCAAAATGTGGATTATGGTTTGCGATTTTCAAATAACAAATTCGCTTACCTGGAAGGGCAATGAATCGTAGAATAACGCCAGAAACCAGTTTAACGTTATTGCGCTAATATCAATGTCCATTTTCTGGATGTGTTCCGCTAGATTGGGTAGTTTGTTCACAATGAGGTCTTTCAGAACCAACTGGTCAACTTGAGCACTAATTAGGCCACAATTGAAATATTTATCGGGCAGATACTTCTCCAAAATGGCTGTAAGACACCTGAACGAGAGAACAGGAAACATGATCACAGGTGTGGTAGGAGAATGTAAAATATACGTAAAACTTATGCTGGCATTAAATTTTAGCAACAATCTTTAACTATATTTGCCAATTTCCCACTGTTCCCAGATTCACTAAATCTAATCTTGCTCTTTACATCTGTCGAAGGCAAACATTTAGGTATAACGTAAATGTGAGTATGCAACTAGCCCATTACTTCACTCTCCGACACACTATTTGGACATCATGATTCGTTGTACGAACCTAATTAACAGTGGATTCAATGACAAACATTGGTTACCACGATTCCACTGTATTATGTTCATCACAGCTAACCACACGCTGTTCTTTGATAGACAAAACAGCACATGGTATATGATGCTAGTTTATCAATGTTGACTGATATCACAGTAGAATCTTAGCCCTCCGAGTGTACTAACCATAATTTGTTCAACTAAATCCATAATGCTTGAAACACGGGAGCTGTATTTTGAAGCACGCTAAATTTACATTACAAATACAAATAGCTATATCCCTCACTTCTTGTAGTGCATCTGGAGCTGCAGCAGTTGAAATTTATTACGAATGAGATGAGACCGATTGTAAACATCTTGTAAGCCCGCTAGCCGAAACAATCATACCAAGCTGTCCAATGTTCCGTCGGACTTAACGAGATTATAGACCATGACACATAACTGCATTTAATCTCTCTCTATAAATTTATGCTGCACCTGGTAACAATTTGATCAAATTACATTATGAATATATTGTGTTGCTCACATCCTTTTCACTTATATACCCTTACATTGTTGAATATTTTTTGAATCGGGATAACAAAATAGTTGATCGCGGGTTCTAAACTTTGTTTTTCGTCAGAAAAACATCCAGCAGGAATACAGTACTGATCAAAATGAATGTACATTAAATGCCATTCTAATGAATATGTAGTAAAAGTGTATAAATGGGAAATCATTCCAACGATTGTGCACTATTGTAATTAAATCTGCTACTCACGAGTAGTCACAAGCATAACAAACACCTCGCCGAATCTCGACGTCAAACATAACCTAATGAATTCTGACCACGTTTTTAGCATAACAATGGTTAAAGGGATTCTAACTTACCAGAAGGCGTCTTCTTTATTGAGAAAGATCAAAGCCACGGCAACCAGAAAATTCATACCCTGGCAATAACCGATTTCAGGATTGTGAATACTGTACGCTTGCAGTATTTCTTGCAGTTTTTGAATCTGTAGATTAAAGAAATCGGTTTAACATCAATCTATCCGATATCACGAAAGAAATTTACGACGATGTAAAAGTTTCCCTCTCAAATCATTCCCTTATTGAATTTTCGCCGGTAGGTGCATGATTAGGTTTAATGGGGCATCTGCATTAAGCGATGTTGAAAAATACTAACTGCAATGTATCATAAAAGGATTTTGTGTTAGAGTTTTATGTTTAAAATTTTGTCTTCTTATTCTTGAAGTTTGTTAACATTTTTCAAACTTTTGATAATTATATTGTTATCTCCATGATTAATGGGCATTTGATCACGTCACTTGTTATTTTTACCATGAATAACCAGATAATATTCACATTTATCTAGAAGGAAGTCTACTCAATGTAAAAAATAAGATTACGCAGTGAATAATGAGTTGAAAATCGTTTGCGTGAATAATAATATAACTCACTTAAACAAGTATCTCTTTTATACCACTGTTGGATAATGATGGTACGACTAACATATTCAATCCCATGTGTCCAGACACATGTTTAAGGTGCTAATCTTATAACCTCGAACCAAAATATTCATTTGCATGCTTTTCCGTCACACACACCACACGACCGGTTTCGTGCTGTTTGCACCCATCAGGTAGGGACAGTAAGATCTGCATGCGCTTGAAACAGTGAAGAATGGTAAACAAGTAGCGCTTTTATGCCACTGCTGGATAAGGCCAGTATGACCAACTTGTTCAATCACGTGTCAAAACACATGTATAATGGGGTTAAACCCATAACAACAAACCAAAATGCTCATTTGCATCTATTTCCATCACGCACACCCCACGATCACTTTCATGCTGTTTGCATTGATCCGGTAGGGACAGTATGATCAGGATCCGCTTGCGCTTAAAACAACGGAGCAATGGTATGCAAGTTGCGCTTGTGTACTACTGTTGGATAAAGCTAGTACGACCAACCTGTTCAATCACATGTGTCCATAACCAAAATGCTCATTTGCATGCTTTTCTATCACACACACACCGCACGTCCGGTTTCGTGCAGTTTGCACTCATCCGGTAGGAACAGGTTGGTCGTACAAGCTTCATCCAACAGTGGTACACATGCGCAACTTCCTTACCATTCCTCCACTGGTTCAAACGCATGTTTCATATCATACAGTATGCAACAAGCGAATGTGCAATGGTTGATCCTGTAATGATTTTATAGAAAGATTATATGAAAAATTGTGAGTATTTCAAGCTCAATATTTCGCAAATGGCACCTGGTTTATCATAACCCTCATCAAGTCTCCAGGATTCGCATGATGCTGGGTGAGGATTTGTGATTTAAAAGAGTTTTCACTATAATCATACACGTAGCAGACTATTGTCTCTACATACCAACTATATTTTATCAAATATTACACGATTACCATAGTCAATTTACAGTTGATATACATGATTTTCTAAACGTAAATTTTTAACATCGTGGGGGTTAATGAATGAGTTTGATACTCAAACAGAATGATGCGCCACCCGGCCACATAAACACCGCTGACATTTAAAAACGCAAACAAATAATAACGTATTGTATATTGGTGTGGATTGAGTGTGTTATATACAACTGGATTGTAATAAGAACAACAGAATTCCGAGCGCAGTTCATTAATTTTCGTTTGTGAGCATGATTTGATATGTGCTGTCAATCCTACATATTGTGATGTTCACTTCCCCTCATTTACGCACCTAAACCTGTTTCTGGTTGTTAGCTTTCATCAGGTCTATACGTGAGATCAGGTTTAGTTAGTTTTGTAGCAGTGGTTTATTGTAACAACCCTGGTTAAAAGTGGAACTAATGTCAATGTCCCCATGACAGATTGATTTCCTTCAGGTTTTGCTCCGAAATTGCGGATGATAAAGAGTTCTGTGACAGCATCGTAGGTCGCGTTGAATTCGGTGACACTGAACTTCCCAACAGCTATCGGCAGTCCGGTTGAAAATGTCTAAATGCATTGCAGGCATACAGTTAGATTAAAATATATTTTGTCAAAACAACTCACCCCCGGAGCGTCGATGCTGTCGAAGTTTATATTGTTAGGCATCGTCCGTAACAAATCCAACGCTATTTGTTTCCGATATTTTGTTGCAATCTATAGTAAACGGCAGAAATTGAACAGTGGAATGAATATAATTGGAAATTCAACAAAAGATTCTACAGCAGATCACATAAAATTATACAACAAACGACATGCAAGGGTACTCGAGATTGGAAAGATAGACAATCTTGTGACTAATAAATTAGTCATGATCCATGAAGGTTTCCATCAATATGCTACTGAAATATTCAACATCACCTGCGAACCCAATAAGGAGTAAACTAATGATTCAAGAAGGTTGTTATCACCGATCAATCAGCGTGGAACGCCAATAATATCGATAATTTCAAGCTTTCCCATTGCACGAATCCGTTCGTGCTGTTTGCACTCAGCAGATTGGCACAGCACGTTCGAGATTATCATACCGTGAAACAGTGGAAAATTTTTAAAATATCCTGATATGTGAAACCACCTTTGGATCAGATTGGTAATACATCTTGTTCTAACACATATGCATGCAATGCAAACGTAAAACGCACGTTCTTTTATCACGCACGCACACTACTAACAGTTTCTCGATGTTAGTAATCATCAGTTATATGCACTACAGTCACTATTCGCGTGTCTTAATAAAAAGAAAAAAAACAGCAAGCAAATATTAAAAAGTTGGATAAGATTGACAACCAATCTGTTCAATCACACGCGGGTTTAGTGTACTTTAAATTTTACATAACCCTATCCTTTATTATCTCCACTATATAACGACAAACAACAAGAAAACGCTTGTGGAGCGTAACTTTGGAGGAACTAGGCATCGCGATACATTGCTTGGCATATAGGTGATAAAGAATACGATCGAAAATTTTAAGACTTACTGTACTTTCACTTATTTCCGATATGAGGCGATTGTAATAGTGTGGACCTTTCTGAACAATGGTTTGTCGCAATTCGCCGTGAACCAACATTCTCCAAACTCCTCCTCGGAAGTTCGCGGGAATCCCCGCGCGGCATAGGTATTTCAAATCCGCCTAAAAGGAATCAGTAATGTGATAAAATATGATTTTGAGTTTTTTTAATTTTACCAAAGTATGTTTTGGTTTACATGTGAAATCGCTTACTCTAGACAATTCTCTTTCAGGGTTTTTCATTATTTCTTCCCACTGGCTTATCAGTTGTTCCTCAGACGATAGCTGCTTTGCGAAGTACTCGTGTAGATGATGGCACACATAGTGCATGACCGCAGTTTCATTTGAATATGATTGCTTGAAACCGTAGGCGTCGACGTGATATTCCTCGGTCTTTGGTCTGTAAGAAAGATAAAAAAGGTAGGCTATAAATTTGCTCGTGTTGGAACGCAGGTGCACGACATTTCTGGGGCATTATTCAGTCAATATTATGAACGTTTGACAACCTATGAATTCCGGTGTGGGAAGGCTCTTGACCGCGATAGTTTTTAAATGTTGCAGACATATAAAGATTTCGACACGTGCAAGCGGTGACTTCGGTCAATAATAGCTACCTTAGGAAGTGCCAATGGACATTAATTGATAGGCAATTTTGATTCGTTACACGCTTGAGTGCATGCGTGTGGTCGAATACACGACGCCCATTTCCACAAACCGCACTGACATATGGTTTTTATATTTACTATTCGGGTAGATCGATGGTATATCATGGATGGTAAAAGAAATTTGGTTGAAATAAACAAAGACGGTACGGCTACAAGCTCTTTGTAGCCTGGTGGCTTACCCCCAACCTTCAATCAGTTTTCCAGATTTAAATTCACAACAGTTGCTCATTTTCGAAACACCGCGGCTGACCGCTTTCCAAATACGTAGTAATTGAAAATGTTTATTCATCAAAAGGCTAAGTTTTCGGGACGCAGCTCTGGGGTTGGCGTCTCTATAGACCATTTTGTTTTTAAATTACCGAGGGAATGTATTTATTCTGAAGAGTGCAAACGCAAGTAAATTATTTCCACGAAGACAACCGATCAATTTATGGTTTATTAGAAGCTTTAACTATAAATTAAACAGGCTATACGCAGATCTCTGGGTTGCAAAACGGCAAGCGATTCCGATATCCCAATATAGGAACGATGCTTACAATTCTAAGCTAATTGTTTTTAAATAAACGTGCCGTTTTAAAAACGTGAAAAATGCACTACAAACTTCGGTGTAACGAATTATTCGATGCACATCGCTGGAAGTCAGAGCGAAAAGATCGTGCACGTAATACTTTTCAAACCTTTGCATTGATCAAGACAAGACATCCGAATTCATGAGATCACGTGGACTCATTCTACAGATTCACCGAAATATAGAATTCGTTGATAGTCATGGTGATTTGTGTGTTTAGCTCTGTCACACGTTGCTTGCTTGTTGCACTGACAATCTATATTATATATCGTTGTCAACACCTAGAACTTCATGCCACATTTGAGTCGTTTTGTCATGCTTTTGTCATTTACAGCCAAATTCAAGAGACATAATACAAAGGTGAATATTGCCTGAAAATAAGATATTGTGTGATGAGCACGTTTAAAGGACTTTTAGGATTGTGATTTTCCCATTGTCTGAAACAAGCATGAACACATTTCAAACGAATAAACGATGGCATACTACTAATCCTTACCTACACAAAACTGTTTGCAAAATATATCGGCGTGATTTGTAGTAAAAGATAGTAACGTGAAGGTACGAATTGCATTAGCGTTAAGCGTTTATACGAGCTTTCAAATGATATGCATAGTACCACCATCTGGCAAAGCACAAGAGCTTAGAGAGCGCAGCAAATACTGACTACGACAGTTACGGATTTGTAATATTTCGGGTTTGGGATGAATTACATTAGAACGGTTTGAGCGATAACATCTGTACCAGTATGAGAATATGAATGACGTCAGCCGCAATCGAACAATATGAACTTCGTTAATGTCGGCCAAACTAGCACTGCGTGGCGCGGGCTTGCACCAAATTGACTGACAAATCAGATCGAGTGACAACAGGAACACACATGCGTCAGGATCAGTGTGTGGTTGTTTGAGTTGATTTGTGCGCAATAAACGCGTTTGACCGGTCGGTTTTCTATTGTACTGACGGATTAGCGTTGACGGGTTGACCTCTGGGATGAAACTAGACGCAGTCCTTGTGTGTGTGTGCGAAACGCGAAGGGATCATGTGATTTAGGTTGGACCGAGGACACTAATGTCAATTTAAGTGGCTAGAAGTTCGTCAGCTGCCATTTCGGGCCTCTCTACCCCAACCGCTACAGCAGCACAATGCTAAATCTGCGCAGTAGAACATTTTGGAAAGTCGAATAATATCCGACCGACTAATACGAAAAACCAAAGATAGAATCTGCTAATAGTAAAAAGATTTCTGTATTTTTAGATAAATTATAAACAAATTTGTTTAATATTCAGCTCGAAAACCTTTTCAATGTGTATATCATTTACCAGATTTCTGTCATGCATTGCTTGATTTTTGGTGACACCATGAACCTTCGTGCTCGTATTTCATTATCTTGTTGTTTTAACTTATATGAACAATTTGCGTGAAACTGACAAAATGTATGCAAGTTGTTTCTTATCCTTAACGGACCATTGAAACTCATAAAGCTACTGCTAAACGCCGGTTTCTCTTTAAGTTTAATATATTATATCGCGAAGTGATCTGCATCCAGATATGTGCTAATTATTATGCAGAACACCGCACTGGCGTCAAAACACAAAAGCAGGTTCCGCCGAAACGCCCGGACTGTAAAAGTCGCGAACGCGTAATAATTCGTGTTAAATCACATTTTAATAGGGTTCTGCTTGCAACATGGATGCTTAGTCACATGAAGAGAGTTCAGACCGCAATAACATTTACCTGATCAATCTTATGTTACATTAGAAAGACTTGCTCGGTTATTTTTTTATTTTTTTGTGTGAGTAGAGTTTTCAGCAACGTGAGCGGACCGTTAAGACTGATTACGCAATTGGTCGCCCTAGCACGTCACAGCATGTGATCTTGATAACGTGAAAGTGATAATGTGGGATGTGAACCTTATAACCGAATACCTTACAATTTGGCGGTTGAAATAACACAACAGCTTGCGTGAATACGGAAAACAAGGGGAATGAGGCGGATAACTTCACAATGTGGCGTCCGTTTTATGCAGCTGATTGGGATTAGTGGGAACAACCACAAATGTGCATACAAATTAAGTGGACAGTCTTATCGGCCAGTAGAATTTTCTCCAACCTGCACTCACAATAAACTATTAAGGCATTAACAGAGAATGTTTGAGAATCGATAAATTTGCTTTAGTCACGCTTGTAGGTCTTACGTAACTTACAATTTGTCAGGTAAATATATGTTAAACTTTAACCCAGTTCGCATTGACACGTTAGGCCGGACGAAGCTTCTGTTTTGAAGCGAAACTTTATCAAAATTCTACTTTAACCGATTCATTTCAAAACTTATTTTCATGTTTTAGGATTTGTGAAAATTTGTTCTTTGTCATGTTTTGACCAATTGTAGGACACTGGTGTTGCGGATCCACCGGTAAATTTAATTAAGGTTGGATAGATTGACCTGTGAGATCAATCCGGATAGTCGATAGGTGATTGTGAAATGCGGGGGACATGGCTAATGTTGCATCGAGTTTCGTCAATGCCAGTATGAATCACGTAATACACCTATAAACAAGAAACGAAGTTTGGCTTGACATAATACCTCCTATCCTACCTCCTTCGTGATCAATATATACGGTGTGCTGTTGTTGTTAGCCTCCTTCGGTCGATGTCGATCATGGATGTACATCACAATCGCGTGAATGTTCAAGTTTTGCAAGTTTTGGAATGACTGAATAGTCCGATTCGGGAGGAACAATCTCTCCCGCAGCGCTGGCAACGAAAGTCAGAACTCGGTTGTATTGCGTCAGTTGCACGCCTGCGGCGTGATCTGCGTCCAGCAGCCAATAGCGGTATCTGCTCCTTATCAACTTGCAGACGACGCTTTACACAGTGCTTCCAATGTGAGCGGTCAAGAGCAAGTTCTTCCCAACTCGCCGGGTCAATGCCAAGAGCTTTCATATCTCTTTTGCAAACGTCTTTGTACCGCAAGTGCGGTCTGCCCAATGGTCGACTTCCTAGTTGCAACTCACCATAGAGTAGATCTACGGTGTGCTAGATTGCCGAAATTATATACCTATCTATTAATAAAATCCATTTTAAACCTAGGTGTGATGGGGACCTGTTTAACCTCAGCAGGAATCCAGCCAGAAACTTGTGGTAAATGATGGAGCATCCTATCCGCCGCCATACCACCATGAGCCCCATAGTAATTGGGGGGTACCTTGTTTTTTTTCAAAAGCCAACACAATCACACTCACTTATTTAACAAGGGTAGAGTGGGATCCTTTTTTCTGGCTTCTTCCAACAATTCACTTAGGCGATCTTTGCACTAAAAAGAAAAGCAAACAGGAAATTAGTTTCGAAATAAATTAGCAGTAAGCGTGCGCTAGTGCAAAACAATGTGCATATGGATTTGATTCAACCTGCGAGAACATTCGCGTTGTGAAAAACTACATCACCAGGGTATTTTCATTCCCATATCATAAATCTGTTTTACGGATGCTGTGCAGATCACCGTGACGGAACTTTAGCATCAACTTCATTCACCTTATAAACCTTTGTAAATTGTGACTCACTTCTTGCACAAACTTTAAGATAAACATGAG
Organism: Atriophallophorus winterbourni; assembly: GCA_013407085.1. Taxonomy (NCBI): domain Eukaryota; kingdom Metazoa; phylum Platyhelminthes; class Trematoda; order Plagiorchiida; family Microphallidae; genus Atriophallophorus; species Atriophallophorus winterbourni. The sequence continues at coordinate 64,973 of JACCGJ010002579.1, read as the reverse complement.
TAGATATTGTCAAATTTATCCAAACAGGGTCGTTCACGTATAATTGCAAAAATTTCATGCATATATCAAGTATTTGAAACTTGTCAAGGTTTACAATTTATGGAAATTCTTACTGAAAGTGCCAAAAGCGAATGTGCTTAAACAGGATTTTGGACGTAGTAAAGAATTTCAACAGTTTTAATTCGCACCGAATATATTGATGCTTTGTTGTATATTCAGTTAAGTTTTTCTCACGTGATTAAGCAAACAAATGTATTTTCAATTTCATATAATAAGTAGCACTGACTGTGAGATGGTTACACTGATTTGAATGAGATAGCGAAGTAACATCTCAATGGATTCATCTGCATGCATTTCCATCGCACACCTCACGAACACTTTCTGCTGATTGCACTCAACAGGTAGGGACAGTGAGATCAGGAACTGTATGCTTTGAAGTAAGACGAAATTTTAAGCCACTGTTGGATAAGGATGACACGAGCAGTCTGATCAATCATAGGTTCATAGACATATGTAGATGTGGTTAAACCCATGATAATGATCAAAGATCCTCATCTACTTCAAGCTTATTTTTAACCATAATTATTCTTTATTTTGTTTTCAAAATAAAAGAAGTTAACTTCACGTCAAACAACAATCAATTTCGCTCAAATGCAAAATTAGTTACCTAAACCTCAGAAATCTTTGATTCGAGATCTGATGGTAAACATACAATTCTGAAGCTACTGAATCCTTCACACAGGACGCACCAAATGTTTCGTAACAATCGCATTGGCAAAGTTTTGCGACATCACAATTCAACGGAAGCAAGTGTTGATAATTTTATACTGGAATCATTTCACTACCATATTCACGGCTAGAATGGGTACCGAATACAATACGAAAATAAAGGCGAATGACAAACACCTTTCCGTAGGATGAACTAATATTTTGAAGGAGATGATTTCATCATGGTCACCGAGATGAAAGCACACTCACATACGAATCCCACACCACAACAGAACGTAAATTAATCAAAAACACAAGACAATTAATTATACACGCGCCTATCTTTTATAGACAAATCTCGATTACGTTGAATCAAATCGCCTTCCATGTTCTGACGTTATTGCCGTTTTTATACAGGCATCATGTTCGCTGGATGCAACCTTAACCCCCGTAATTCGAACTCAGTTATCGATTGAGTCCCGATTCATCACTCAGGTCAACCATTTCCAACGCTATTCACGGTCACCCACGATTTCCACAATACCATATTCACCGCGTCGTTCGAATAGTACGCTATACCTAATTAAGTCGAAATAATGTTGCTAATTTTATAGTGAGTGAATCCATACTACACGAGCTGCGACGTACTACTGGAAAACACTGTTTTCTATCACATGGAGAGAAAACATCTGCTTATTTAACCATTGAATGGAACTAACAATCACCTTCATGTATAAATGTAAGTGAAAAAGTGTGAATATTTCTTCTACATTGTTTACTGAAATAGTTGCACTGGTCGATTAACATCGTGTCTTCCAATCACATGACTATTGTTTCAGTAAACCAACATAGAGTGCATCACGTGTATCGAAGATCACGCATGCTTGAAATCAGATAACTCTGCTGTAAGGTAACATTATAATAAAACTAATAAAGGGAAGTAATCTTAACGAAGTTTAAAAAATCTTGCCATGTCCTACTTTTTTCGGGACAGAAAAATGAATGATTGCAACAGCCAGAAACCACACGTAGTTTGAGCGATGTTCTTATGGAAACACTAATTTGTTGTTTAAGATTCATCATCCAAAACAATTAGTTTTTGGCCGTTTTTGAATAAAAAAATGTATCTTTTGATTTTATTAAATGGGGACAGCCTAGCCTATATTCATCTACCTCAGTTTAATATATCAAACGAATATTATTTATTTTGAGACACATTACACATTGAGCGATGTCAAGTAAATAGCAAGCAGTTCTATCAGATTGTGATAACGTTTCACGAAACCGTGTGTCCAGATGATCAATCAAACCGAATTTATGTTTTGGGAATGGTTGAAAGCTTTCGATAACAAACAATTTGTTGAATTAATTAGCAATGTTCCCCGTTCTAATAACAGTTGTTTTCTTTCTGACCTGATCATTCACATTTACGCCGTGCGAAAGAAACCACATTCCTGATTCCTTCAAGCCATTTATGGGTTTACGTGAAAAGTAAATCTATCGTCAACGAACACCAGTACAAACAATCAGAATATTACGATAACTGACCGGTTCTTTATCGAATAAGGTAAGTATGACCCAGAGCGATTTTAACAAACCTATTGTAATATTCTCTCAACTCATATTCCAATTCATTAGAGTGTGAAATTACCAGTCATCTAAGTTTACTCAAATGCGTTGACGCACCTTTTTACGACCATAATCACTGAACACAAGTCCATGGTTCATATCCAGACGAAAAGCACCCATGCAGGCTTCCAACAATTTCACGTAATCTTGTTTCCATTTTAAAACCTCAAAAGAAAGTTTTTTCGTGTACCTTGAGTGAAAAGTGGAAAAATGGAATGACAGTTGACAAGAGTTGAAAGATTTGAAGATTTGATTCAGTACGCATAACGGAGCAGGACTTTAGTGACTAGCATGTTCATTTTAGTTACTAATTTTATAATGAGTGAGCAATCTTATAATCCCTTGAACTACAAGCTCGTAATGCAAATTTGTAAAATATAATTGCAGCAACTCAGCTCGCAGTTAGTGATATCTTTCTACAAGGCCGATAAAGAACTATATATATAATATATATATAGATATATATATCACGTCAACAAGCATTCAATTTTACTCAAGTACACAATTAGTTGGCTAAACCTCAGAAATCTTTTATTTGAGATCTGACGGGTCAACATAAAATTCTGAGAAGTAAAAAATAGTTTAAATTGAGTTCATTTAATGTTATTTTGGTATAAGTATGCGTGGTATCTATGGTTCTCGCTAATCGTGGATAAACTGCGGTTCACAGAACAGTTATTAATCTTAGCTTTACGGTTTATTGGATAAGAATGATCTGTTAAATAGCTCTTTGTATTATCGTATTCGTCTCTATTGTTGAACATTACAGACTAAATTTCGAAACAACCTTGCAATGAAACGGTCGACCAGAGGCACATTTGCATACTATATACCAGTTTGTCAGCCAGGATGACAATACTCGTTTTACCTCGAAATATGTCACATTCTGTTTCATTTAGTTTCGAGCAGAATTCAAAGGAAGTTGATTGCATCTGCCTCACGAATCAACATACTTTATTTGATTTCAAATGGGGGGCTAATGCGAGCAAGTGATTTGGAACATTTGAGAAGATGATACATCTCCGGTTCAAGTGTTCCTTGTGTTGAGACAGATGGTATGTTAATGAATTGATGCCAGGTTTAATAAAGGATATTGGGCTCCTTCAGTTCTCAGCAAATCCAACCAGTCGGAGTGCTCAAAAATAGCTTTGATAAAAATGATGACTAAATTTATTAGAACTCACTTGACTTGCTTCGCTCCATGTTCAGTTAACATTTGTCGAATGTTGGCCAAATCACGAACTTCTCCAACAAGAAAATTGATCTTGTTTTGTAAAGAGCGTTGTTTTATCTCCATGCCACGGAGCATTGAACGTAATGTGGTGCAAGATGCGCCAGCAGGTCTGAAATTGAAAAATATATATATTGTTAGGTTGATTATCAAATGGACTTGATACTAGTTGCTCACATGAAATTCCCACCTTGAATACAAAACATGGGATTAGATGTACCATAATAAACGTTGAGCAATACTGACTAATTATCTGTCAAATTGCCTAGAAGAGTCAAGCGAATAGCTGTGAAATGTTTGACCATTGATAAAATCAAACGTTTATTTATCTCGACGAGTTATTTTGGTTCAATCGTTGCAAATATGATTTCAATTTGTACCTAAAAAGTCCGATCTATCAGATATTTGACGTGAAATTTTCTCGATGGTTTAGCTGTTACGATTGATCAAGCGGAAAATAACAGAATCAAATATTAATCATTTATATTTATATATTTTTTATACTTACATTGACAATTCGCTAGGTCTTTCTACTGCTTCTTCATAGGCACTAAGACGGTGATCCAAATCTGCAATCGTCATTTCTTGACGTGTAAGCGATTGACGAAGGCATTTTTCACGTTCTTGGCTGATTTCCAGTTGATTTTGTAGCTCTCTGGATGATCAATCAACATATTAATAGAGCTTTATGTTATTTGAAAAAAAAAATTAATAACAAAAATTAATAATCTACTTGTCAACTGGAGAGTTACAAATGCCCAATTTCAGTCTGCTTCATCACCCCAGCGATTTGTCATTCATGCTGCAAGAATTTTGTATATCAAACGAAGAAAACTAACACACCACACCGCGTTACGCTTTTATATAATGGCATGGAACCAGGAATTTATAATTAGTCCAGAGAATCCTAACGCTTTTAAGATTTAAAAATGAGTGTTTAATATATTCAATTTCGAAATAAATAGGTAAAATTAAGATGTAATGCATCTCATATTGATTCACATGTCCAGAAAACGAAATAGAATTAATTCATTTTTGAAAATAACATCTGCACAAAACGACCTGAATGCATTGCACGGCAGGTCCTATGAAAACAAATTTCGTTGGAATAGGCAAAAGTCCAAGTCCTGCAGATCAGCCGCGATCCCTGCATTTTCTTATCATACAAGCTTGCTTGCTTACTTGCCAAATCCCTTGAGTTCCTGGAGGAACATAGGGCCTCAGCAACTTGTCTCCAGTTTGGTCTGTCCATAGCAGCTAGTTTGATGTCATTCCAGTTAAGTCCACACTTGCGAATTTCCTCTTCACGCGAGCGCTTCCAAGATAGCCTTGGGCGTCCGACCCATCTCTTCCCGACTGGGTTCCATACCAGAGCATGACACGTGATGTCATCATAAGGTTTCCGCAAGGTGTGCCCAACCCATCTCCACTTTCTTCTACTGATCTGCTGGGCGATCGGGTCCTCAGCTGCAATCTGCCACAGGTCTTGATTCCTTATCTTTTCTGGCCATTTTACCCCAATAATTCAAGCTTGGAGAACTAATATTGGAATAGACAGTTTAAGAAAATGACCCTGGTTTCCGAATCGCTGTTAGTTTTGACAATGGTCTACAATGTGAAGCTGTTTACACACGCCCCTCTCGTTTTCTAAGCATGTCACGGCTGATCATTAAACGCTTACGTTGTTTAGTTTCCTATTATATTGAACTCTTATATACACTCAGTTCTAGACTATGCTGCCTAAGCCTGGACACCATGTCTCCATAAAGACATTCGGCTTTTAGACCGCTTATATTATAGAGCGTCTACACTTGTCAATGCATTTTTTAACATGATTTGCGTTGAGCGCCTAGGACGACTGGACCTGAGCACGTTTTCATAAAAGAAGATGCGAGGCTATCTCATCCTTGAGTAAAAAGTCCTTACTACTGCTTGCTAACCACTTGATAATTTATACCAACTCCGAATTTATGGATACATGCGAGGTTATGGTTGCATGTTAGAAATAACAAGCTTCAACCGAAGCTGACACAGGTATTTTTATTCGTTGCGTTCGTTTTTAAACGGAAATCTCGAATCCCGGAATGTTGTGTCCAAAATTGCAAGATTTAGACACTGCATCAGCCAATGCACTTATCGAACAGCTAGAATATTTAGACTTACATATTGTGTTTGTTGAATTTGTGCTTTATTATTTACATTTGGTGCTTTGAGTTATTGCTAGAGGTATTCTTATTTTGTCAAACCAACCTGATTAATTTCCATGCACTACTTTCACGTTTGTTCTCCGGGAAGATATCATCATCCCTCAGCTCTCTAGAATCAGAGTAAGCCTCAATTTTCGTGTATATACCCGACGATACACCGGACGAATCAGAACCGCGTCCGTGAGTCGTTGTAATGCCTAGAATGTAGCAAAAGATGAAATAGGATTTTGAACATGGGATTCAAAACTTGGAATAATTCATCCAATTTATGAGAGACATAATAGCGCAGATGATTCTAATTAGCGTCCTGTTAGTTTCATATCCGTTATTTCTGAAATAATTGACTGTCTCTTTACTCCAGATTTTATGAAACAATAAGAAAACCATCAGTTATATTTTTAATGACTACGGATTTAGAATGAATCATTGATAACTTTCGATTCCGAACTGTAAAATATCATTATTTGCAGACGACATTAACATCTGGAGTTGCATTTGTTTGAAATTACTTCAACATATCGAAGCTTCTCATAGTTGATCGTTAAGAAACAGAGTGCATTGTAAATTCAACAAATGCATGCTCATGAATGTCTTGAAGCAAATCGGTTTCACATAAAAATAGGCTCACACTTCTTTAAAAATCGCAGTGATGAAAACAATTTGAACGTCTGGATATGCTCCAGTTTAAAAACCGCAATTCTTACAACCACTGCCATTATAAAAACATTATGTTTCCTTGGTCCACTCAAACGGGTATACCGAAAGAATGCTACGTCTAGGTCTATGTGACTTTGCACACAGGAGGATACGACGCGATATTATTCTGACCTATAGAATTGTGTCTGCCACAGGAGATCCACTAAAACACTTGCTTGATTTGTGTGATGGTAAAGCGATACGCGGATATACCTTATCACTTTACGTCCCAAGTTTACTAATTTATTGTCTGCACCATTTTTTGCCATGCGTGCAATATCTTTTTGGAATTCCCTACCATAAATAGTGGTGGACTCTCCTTTCCTGGAGTTGTCAAAACGAAATTGAACTTATACACGGAAAAGAACATTCGTGAGCCTTGAATTTGATATACTTTATTACTTTTTATACAAGTATATTGTTCACATCTTTATTCATACCGTAATCTTGTGGTTTTGTTGAGTATTAACTTTTTAACCATGAATCTTTGAATCCTCGAATCCTTGAATCCCTGGGTAATTGTATACTGATACATTTCAATGGATCACAATTACCTTAGCCCGTTTGTGGATTGTACCATCTAGCATAGAACTATTTTTTCAAGAAATTTATCGAAGTTTCGCAGAAAAATTAACATCACTCAACAAAACCATTTCTTCCGGTGCAAATCAAGTTGTATAAAAATTATAGTTATAGAATTTGTTCGACATTCCCTCTGTCGAATCACAAATGTCCCTAATCATGAAAATACAGTTTGCAATGAATCGGTTATTACAAGTTCTTGGTAACGTTTCGCTTCTGAACACAGAAGCTTCGTCAGACCAAGGGTGTCGGTACGAACAGTGTTCAGGTTTAGATGGCATTTTCTTGACCAATCCTGAGTTCTCTAAGATAGACAGGCGAGATCAAGACAATTGATCTCACCACCTAAATGCTGTGTTAATCCCTAAATTGTTTATTTAGTGTGCAGGTGCGAACAGCGTCCGCTGACACTGCATACGTAATCCATGTGAACATTAGGTGTTGTGCACGTTAATCCTTATCCGCAGCAGAACCGAACGCCACGTTGTTGAGATATCCGCCCATCCACCTTGTTCAACGCATTCGCCCCAGCTTTTGTTATTTCAACTACCTCGGCGTGAAGTCTTTCCCTATATGATTCCACACTCTGTTTTATCACTTCCACGTTATCAAGATCTACGCTGTGTCTAGTGTCCACGTCCACGTGTTCAGCAATGGCAGAATCCCGAATCAGTGATTGATATTTACTGGGATTGCGGGGTTGCTTTCCTACTCGTTTCATATGTTCGTTTACCCTAATGCAAATTTCTCTAAACATTTGCCCAATAAAACACCAGCGCAACCCTTGCATTTGATTTTGTAGATGCAGTTTGTCGCACAACCTAAAGGAGTCTTATCTTGCAAACTTTATTTTCATGATAATGGACTGCTTATCGGTCTGGAATATTTTCAAATACACAAGCGACCCTGTTCTGCATCAAAAATACCTCTACACCAATATCCAAGATTCAAGATTCAAGAATTTATGGTATAAAAAAGCTCATAGCTGTACAACACCACAGGATATTCGTATAAGGACAATAAATATATATACAAAATAAATTGAGTCATTAGGAGGATCGACAGTTTTGTAGTTACAAAAAATGTCATGTATTGTCGCGGTATGATGAAAAAAAATTTCGTTCGGAAAAAGATCATGTTATATAAACGGGATGTAGGGTGGAATTACTACGCATAAATATAACCAATTTGTTCCTGAAAATCCTTTCACTAGATAATTGGACAACATCTGACGGTAGGGAGTTCCATAAGAAACAAACGCGCACCGAATAAAAGAACCGACGGCAGTTCCGGTGGGAATGTGGAATATCAAATGCCAGTGGGTAAGTACGTGTGACATGGCTTGACCGGAGGCGAAATAGATGCCTCAGAATGTGCGCCTTTGAGTTCATTGTTTTTTAAGTTAGGATTAGATCAAATCGAACCCGTCTGCAAAGCAGTGTATCCAAATTAAGATGCTCAAGTCGATTCTGGTGTGGTAGGTTGCGGAGGCAGCCAACCATTTTAGTTGCTCTGTGATAAATCCTCCCGAGCAGCTCGATGTCCAAAACATTAGCTGGAAGAGCACTTCATACAAAGGGACACGTTAACTATCGGATTCGTTATTATACGCCGGTGGTGCCTCATTAAAAGTCTGAGCGTTATAAAGTATTTTTAATAGGTCAGTGTCTGTTTTAATGGAAACAGTCCGCTTTCTATTTAACCAAATTTTATGAAGGAAGGTAAACGAGTTTTTGTTTATCAGAATATCAATTTCAACGTTATACACGGTCTAACCTAAGGCTGCAGTCTTTGGGATAGCCATCGTCTTGCGCGAACATTTTCACGCATTTACCACCGATTACTCACAGATTGCACAACATTTTTATCATTGCTCCAAAATCGGTAATGAATTGAAAGTACGAAGGAAAGTAATTTGAATGCAATCGGTGTAAGTATATTTTAATTACAGTTTCCCATCGGACAAAGAAAGTTCATCAGACTAAGGGGATTGCCAGTACAAGCTACATGACTACGTATTGCAACCATACGTGTATTAATACTGCGACGACATTTGCGTGAAATCGGTTACAGCAGGTTTTGAGGAACGTTTCACAGCTGACACAGAAGATTTGTCAGATCAAGGGTGATAGTCAGGGTAATGGAACATGAAAAAGTAGCAGCCATCCAACCAACTCTGTTTCTACCTTACAGAAAAAGAGCCCAGGCTGTATCACGTCACGAAAGCATTACCAGGATCACTGGTCGATTTTCTTACTACGGTGAGTATGTACATCAATGTAACACAAGTGAACACGGTAAAGGTCAGTTGACACAGTGGTCCAAATGCAAAAAACTACATAAACAACGGGGTTGATCGACTGTTGAGGGAAAAGAAATAAAACTAATTAACTATTAGGTATAAAGTGAATAAGAACCGCTGAGGTTCGCATTAGTGCTCACCATTAGATTGTGGAGATTACTGCTCCATCTACGTTATGGACTACCAGTCGACCTGCCTTAGCAAGTGCAAAACCCATAGTAAAGGTTGCTCTGGTTTTTATATTGGATTGCCCTCCAGAGAACTCCACAGCAGAATCGAGTAACACCATAAGCATGCTAAAAGGCAGCCTCGATATGTGGGAGAATACTAATCCCTGATTCGTGATTTAGCCTTAGCAGAGCATTTTTCAGATATAGGCCATAACGCCGGTCTAGATAATGTGAAGGTGTTGAGACGCGGTATTTAACAGTATAACACCGCAAAGGACTGTCCTAAGAACGGCTGCAAAAAGGAGGGTTGAGCGTGGAGCAATCTACATCACCCTGCAAAAACACTCTTAACTACAGAAACGGAAAACAAGAAGATTAACAGACAACAAGGACCTGAGAAAAGAGAGACACAGCTGGAAGGTGTTTGACGTCGGACGGTGAAAGCCAGATTCACTCGGAAGCCGTCTGGCGGATGACCATCGTCCCCACCAGGACCACCAGGACCATCGCTATATAGAACGTCCGCATCATGTATAAGCCTGGAAAGACAATTCAAGTGGTCGCAGAGATGGGAAAGTATAACCTCGCCGTCTTGCAAATCGGCAAGTCAAGATGCGTTGGTTTAGTGCAGATGCAACTGACGTCGGTTGAATTACTGCTGTACTTAGGTCAAGAACAGAAATATACCACACAACCAGGGAGTGAATCTGATGCTTTACAAGTTTGTTTAAAGATTGCTCATTGGGTAGGAGGCGCACAGACCACAGATTATGACAGCCTTCGTCCATACAAAGAAGAAGATTATCAACATGGACATATAACAGTGCTACGCCCCAATGAACAAAACAGAAGCGAAGGAGAATAAGGAATTTTACAACAAAATATCAACCATCATACAAGACAGACGAAAAAAGACACCGTCACTCTAATGAGAGTCATTAACTTCAAGATTGGCAGTGACATCCCAGGGTATGTGGAGATCATGGAGCGCAAGTGATGGACGAGATAAATGGCAATAAAGAGGAATTCCTGACTATGCGCCGCAAGCAATCTTGTCATCGGAGGATGTGTTTATCCCCACAAAATGACACACAAGACGACTTGTGTGTCACCAGATCTGTCAACAATAAACCAGATCGACCACGCGTGAATCAGGAAGTATTTATGACGCTCTATTTAAGGTATACGAGTTAAACGAGGAGCCAACGTTGCTTCCAGCCCTCATCTACTTGTCGCCAAGTGGAAGCTGATGTTAAAGAAAAACCGGATAGAGTAGTCCCGTCAACGACAGCGCTACGAAACCGTAATGCTGAAAGACAGTATAACAATCTTGAGGTCCAGAAAGGCTGCTTGAAGAAGAAACTATCCAATAGAAAGGGCCAAAATTTAAATCATCGGCGCTCTTTACATGTCACGAAGTACTGGGCTTCAAAACATATACGCACAAGGAATGGATCTCAACAGGGATGCTACAGAAGATAGGGTAAAGAAGAGAATAGCTAACAATGGTGTACAACATAAGCAGAAGCGAAAGAAGAATATACAGAAGCAAATAGAATTGTCAAGTGAAGCATCAGAGCAGACAAGCGGAAGTACCTAGAGAAACCGGCCATAGAAGCAGAAGAAGTGGTGCATCAGAAAACACCAAAGACCTGTATTCCACCATCAGGAAACTATCAGGAAATTTTGCCAGGTCAGAAAGTCCAGTGAGGAACATTGATGGAGAAGCGATAGCAGACGAAGGAAGACAGAAAAGTGGTGAATCGCGCACTTTTAGGAAATACTCAACATACCAACTTGTTCCAACCCACCGGTGATACTGCCAGCTGGAAGCGATCTGCCAATCAGGTGCTGGGCACTCACAAAGGAAGGAAGAGATCCACAGCGCTATTAAGCAATTGAAGAACGAGTCGCCTACAGGACCTGAAAGCATCCCGTCAAAAGCGCTAAAGACGGATAAGAAGAAGTGCCAGCTGAGTGTTAAGAAGGCTACCTCATCTGACTGTACAAGAAAGGCGATCTCGGCTTCTGCTACAACTATTGAAAATTAACGCTGATGTCCATCCCAGAGAATGTATTTAACCAAATCTTTTTGAACAGAATAAAAGACGCCGTTGACTGAAATCTTGTGACCAACAAGCCGACTTTCGTGCACAGACCAGTTTGCAAACCTGTGCATCATTTTAGAGCAGTCTTTGAAAATTAACTCGTTTCTCTACGTCAATTTCATCGACTATGGGAAGATGTCCGACATCGCCAAAAGACTGACACTCTGGAGAAAACTGAGACACAACGGACTACCAATAAAGATCAACATCATCAGGAATTCGTATGAAATGATGCCTTGCGGGATACTGCATGGCGGACAACTCGCTTTCACCTTCGAAGTAAGAACCGGAGTGAGGCTAGGTTGCTTACACTCCGCTTCCCTGTTTCTGCTAATCATAGAATGGCTCTTAAAGATATTAACAAATCAAAAAAACTGCATCCAGAAAACACTTTGGAATAAGTTAGACAACCTCGACTTCGCCGATAATCTGGTTCTTCTCATTTACACCCGACATCAGATGCAAGGAAAGATTAGGATCGTTGCTGTTAACTGAGCTAGGCTGGACCTCGACATTAACAGAGGGAAGAGCAAGGTGTTCAAGACCAACACATCAAACACGCCACTCATCACAGTCCAAAGCAAGTCGCTGGAAGAGGTGGACAGTTTCCCCAGTCTTGGTAGCATCCTGAGAAGATTAGAGGAACAGATGCAGACGTCAGAACCGGCATCCCTAATGCACGAGCAGCCTTCCATCAGCTACAGAATATCTTGGAACCCAGCGAGATCAGCATTACTATTAAGTTCAGGCTCTTCAAAACCACATTAAAATTAATGTTTCTTTACGGAGCAGAGTCTCGGAGAACCACAGTTACCAACACAAAGCAAATCCAAGTCTTCAACAACAGCTCCCTCAAGAAGTTCTTAAAGATCCACTGGCCCGTCAATATCAGCAATGAAGAATTTTGGCAGCGTAAGAAGCATAGCCTGTTGGCACAGACCTCCTTCAGGGAGGCTGGCGATGGATTGGCCGCACTATCTGCAAATCTGAATACAAAACACCAATCATTTCCTCACCTGAAACTACCAAAGGATGAGGATGAGAGGGCGGTATAGTTATAACAGGCGCTGAAACCTGGATGCAGACGCCAAGTAGATTTGCAAGACTTGGGGACATCTGGAGAGAATCGCCCAGAATTGTGATGACTGAAGAAAGCTATTTGACTGTCTATGTCCGAGATGGGAGAAAGCCGGAAGTTATTAAGTAAGTATTAAAACTGTATTGCGAAGGCCTATGTGCGGAGGCGGTGGAAATTGCTCAGACAGGTTGAATGGTAGTCCATAACGTAAATAAGAAGAAATCTCCCCAATCTGGCGATTAGCAATAATGCGAATGTAAATAGTTCTTATTCACCTTATACCTAATGGTTAATTAGTTTTTTTCTTTTCCTTCAATAATCGATTATGTAGTTTTTCGAATGTGGGCCACTGTGTTAAATGACCTTGACAATGTTCACTCGCGTTAGATTGATATGTATACACACCGTGGTAGGCAAATCTAGCACTGATCTTGGTCATGCCTATGTGTCATGATACACCCAAGGTTTAATATAGGCTGTTTTGGTGTAAGTTAGAAACAGAGGTTGTTGGTTGGTTGCTACTTTGTCATGTTCCTTAACCCTGACTATCACCCTTAATCTGACGAATCTTCTGTGCCAGCTGTGAATAGTTACCCAAAACCTGCTGTAACCGATTACACTCAAATTTCGCTGCATTATGACTATGTAGCATTCCACTTGAAACCTTTGTTTTTTGCCGTTACCGCTCAACAGACTATGGTATGACTAATGTGTCAAGACATGTATGCATGACCGGGATATGTGATCGATTTACTGCATATTGTGTGTATTCACAACAAACTGAAACAAATGACCGCGGCCAGGGTCAGCTGTCACGGTGGCCCAGATCTGTAAAAGCGCAGAACTAATAAAGTTAACGTAAAACAAAATATTTCATATAAAATATAAATATCTATTATGCATAAGATGAATATTTGCTATTGCGTACGCATCAGTGATTGGAAAGTGTAGATTAAATTGACAATTGCCACAATAAATCAATCTTCCTATGCTATTGTTTACATACTTTTGCTTTCTTTCTTTTTACCGGAGATTGTCGGTGATTCGTTGGGGGATAAATTCTGTTTCTCGGATACCTCATTCAAGTTCGATAGCGGGATATTTTCTATAGATTCCGATTTTTCGGCCAACCCTTTATGCATTAGAACATTGGTTGCAGTGGAAGGCGTTTTGACACCGGAATTGAACATTTGGATTGATTCCGTCAGTGCGTCCGTTATCGATTCTTCCTCGGGCTTTTCTTGCGTGTCTTTGTGTGCTCGATCCAGCATTGGTTCGGTTGAGAGAGCCATCCGTCGATCAGTGATCCAATCGTGCCAGCTAGGACTGCTGGCGCTAGATGTTTTCCTCGACGCGAATTGGAATGACCCGAACGCGTCCGAAGAGCTTGATTGTCTTGGACTGACTGGGGTGTCAGGATGTGATAGTTGTGATGATAAATTAGCTCCTGAAGGAGTTCGCCATGTTTTACTACTTACAACCGGACTGAATTGGATTTCCGATACATCGAAGGATACGTTGCTAGCCATACGCTGTAGGAAAGAGAGATAGGTTGAACGCAGGTGATACAATGTGGCAAGCTTATACGAGGTAGTCCGTTCAACGGAAAAATTTGTCCTTATCTGAAGAGCTACAGAATACAAAAAAGACTGAAATAAAGGTAAAATAATTTGTTTCGATCGATGACGATTGACATTTGACTAAGTTATGTTGCAGCGGGCGTTGAGTATCGGTTGATGTAAAGGTATCAAACCTAACAATGCTATTTCGAAATTGTTAATAGATTGCCCCTATCCGAAATAATGCTATCTATACAACGCCTAAAAAGCACAAAATCTCGTAAAAAATGCTGGTAAAGCACTAGCTGAACGGTAAATAAGAAGCCAAATTGACGGGCAGTTGAAGCGAGAAAGCAATTTATAGTTACAACTAAGAGATCGCAGTTATTATGTGTGGAGAAATCCATACGATCTTTGGTAACTACAGCGAATTTAATCATGAACCAAGATGGGTTCGTGATGTTTGCATTAGGATCAAGGTAGTATGCATTCATGCAGTGAAAAAACGGTAAACAAGCTGTGCCATTGGATAAGTTTGACACAAACAGGCTGTTCAATCATTTGTGCCCACACATATGTAAATGTTTTATACTCATTTGCTTGAACGGATAAACTCTTGTTTGCACACATTCCCATCACAAACACACAACGATTGTGATTTAATAGGTTGGTGCTGGCAACCATATCTAGCATTGGGATACAAATTCAAATCTTGAGTTTAAGTAAGCTTTTTCCAATAGAAACACCAAAAAATTCGAGAACTTCCTGGCGAGGAAAATAAAGACAGCATCCCGTCGGTCTCTGAGAATATTGGTGAACAAACGTTTCAAGAAATGTTTGAGATTCTCAAAAATCTGCTCTGTTCTGACCACATTTAAATGTTTTCTAATAAAGTCGAAATTGGTTTTAAAATGCCGTATCTTAGTATAACTCATCCAATAGCTATGTCATCGACCTATTTATAGTGAACATTGACGGAAGCTGTGAAAACACATTTCTCTATGTTTAAAAAGTGGCTAGCACTATATACTGAGAGTTTGGCATAAGAGAACATGTACTTTGATTTCACCGTGATGATATCTGTTGGAACAATGCCAGTAATTTATTTTATCCAGTAGAGTCTGTGCTTTGAGTGGGTCCACAAGTTGGACACGATTGACGGAGCCCAATGAGTTCAGAAAGTCAAGTTATAAGACTTTTAATTTTTTGAACATAATCTCAAGCTATTTTATTTAAGCAGCATCGACCACGGAGGTTTGCTTTTGGTAAAATAATTGATTTCAATTCTTGTCATATGGCAGGTTTTTCAGGCCATCAAGAAATATGCTGTTAGATTTTTTTAAACCTGCTATGAATATGGAATAATTTAAAAGTTTTCCGCACACTTCTCAGATCATCATCAGCAGAAGGACATCAGCTAGCTTTTGAGTTTAAAATTTCCACGGTTCACAGCGCACAGAACATCAGCACCATTGCTTTGACCATATCTGAGTTATCAGCTTGCCTAATTTCACCGAAACACGCATATTTTAGACATCGTTTCCAGATGTGGTCAAGTCTGTATCAACTGGAAATGGAAAGTCAGACATTTCTGTTTCACATGGATATGCTATTGACCACCGACCCTCTAATCGATTCAACAATCGGCACCCTGTACACATTATTCTACTCTCGATTCCTTCATTACTTACTTGTGTCCTTGTCTTTAAATAACAATATCACTCAGCTAGTTTAGCCATTCAATTTCAGTTTCAGTGGTTTTAGTAACTTGTTTTTAATAGCGTATTGACAAGAGCATTAAGTCTGTTCCTTTGGGCATGGGCATCGACAACATGGAACTGACAAGGAGGTGGATAACATACTATGGTGGATGAAATAACAGAGCTTATAAAAAATGACCTTGACACACTAATTATTTCTGATTGCTCCGCAATCTAGGCTTTCGTTCTGCAACGAATACACATTTATATGTATGGCCAATATTGTAAACACTGGTTACGCACAGTAGCTAATATGCCCAGTGATGTTTATCGCGACCGCTAGCAAATTGAACCATTAAATACATGCAGAGGAGAGCTCTATATAATCCTAATCTCGCAAGCATATACGGAGAACCTTAACTCAATACCATGTATTGTCCACAATGATTTCGGTATTTAATAGACAAGTTTAGATTAACTAGCTAAATGTTATTTAAATACTGAATTTATATTTATTCAAACACTTGGTCTGACAAAGTTCATCTTTTAGGAATGCAACGTTAGGAATTTTCATTTCATGACATGGCCTATCGGTCGGTTTCGTAATATATTTCATTTTCATTCTTAGTTTCGTATTTACTTTATTAATGGATATTTGAATTTAGAATATTCTAACGACAGTAAAATATAATTGAGTGTTGTATATTTATTGTTGCGCAAGATCGGTACGTCTATAACAGAATCACAAATTAAATGTTTCAAGCGGTCACGCTCCAGATTAAGTTTTTTGGTACTTTTGAAGAGGTTTTAAGGTGATGCATTTAGGTTTCAACTTTCCTAACATTGTCCTTTTCTGATTGCCAGAATTTGTTTCGGAGAGAGTTTTATATGTTTTTTCACTCGTTTTCTGTTTTATTGTACGCATACCCAATACGTTCATTGTGCAATTAATGATTGATACTGTTTTAAACCAAGCAATTTATATATATATATATATATATATATATATATATATATATATTTCGCACGACTACCTACGTGCAAATTATAAAATCTCCAAACCACCTGTAAAATCCTTTCAAAATTTTTCACGCTCTAAAAATAATATATTTATTAATTATTAAATTCATTAGCAAGCATGTTGAGACTTACTGTCAATGGGTTTGGCAATTTAGGCAGCTGAGTTTTTACGCCTTTTCTCTGCTCGGTTGTAGTGCTCGGTGTATTTTCCATCAGAAGTACAGAGGGATTGTTTTGAATAACTTCGTTTCGTCTAGCCTACAATTTTATTAGGTGTTATTAAGTTATACAATCGAGATCCAAAAAATAAACGAATACTGTTCTTAATCTTAAAACTATTTTATCATGCTTATTCATTAAACATTATTCATTAAATTGCTCAAAACGAAGACATAATCATTGCCTTCTCTCTTTTGGCTGAACACATTTAGCGATAGGTCAACGGGCTCACCTGTAGCGTTTCAATCCACAGAAGCATCGCCTCTTCTGTTTCCGCTTGTAACACGTGTTCTTTCCCTTCCGAGCTATGATGCAAAAATATCGTAATGAATGAATAATAAATAAAAATTAAACGATTTTAATGTGCATTCTAATTATAATGATAAAGCAAACGTGACGAGAAAATTAGGAATCAAATTTCGTGACAACGTGTAAGATTCCTGAATGAAGCGAAGGTACTTGTGAAACTTAGTTGGACGTTATTACTTTTTTAGAAACAAGCTTGTTTCGCTTGCTAATAATATCCGGGTTTCAATGAAATGTGTTATATCTTTTATCCATTTGAAACGTAATGTCATTCACACGGAGCAACCAAATGCGGTAAGTTGAAACCCCTTGATACATTGTATGTCTCACGTATGATAGTTGGAATATTATTTCCATGGTTGAAGGCCAACGAATTTTCCGTGTGACTTGCGGGTGTTATATTTGTGCAGGTTCGAATGTTGAGGTCATTGTTCATTGAGTGAAACAGGACGTCATCCGGTTACTTGTAGGGATCTAACCTTTCAAGTAATCAATCTTCATCACTGATGACGGTACCTAAAACGGTCTCAAAAATGTATTCTCACCCATGCTCCTTGTCAGTCCAAATTTTGCATTTTAATTTCAGGTAATGAATTACCATTGGGAGTGTATAGACAGAAATCTGTTCAATTTCTTTACACGTAACAAACCGCTTAACTTGACGGGCACGCATCATTGCATAGGTAATTAAAATCAGTAATATCTTCAGATGAGTTGCGGAAATAGTCCGCAAAATATCACCAGGCACTTCGAAAATCATAATCAACTACCATTTTTCACACGCGTTTAGTCATGTACATGCGAGTAACTTCGATAATAAAGCTTCACTTTTGTTCAGAGTTGTTATCCGAGCCTATATGTTTTTTTGCGAAGGAAGGATGCGAAGAAGGATGAAATCTTTACCGAACAGTCTTTCGAAGAAATGGGCAATATGGATGCATGTGAGGACATCGATCGGACCATATTATTTTGGCTCCGACGTGTGAACCGATTACCGTACGAATACGAGACAATGTTAACAGACAACTTCAAGTAGTGAGTAAATAAATGCCACTTAATCACAATATTTATCTCCCAATCCCTATTGGCAGGATGAAATCTTGCGTACGTAAGTAAACATTAACCCGTACTTTTCATATCAATAGCTATCAGATGTGATCCATATTTTTTACCTTCGTCTTTCGGCGTCACAATAAACACTAAACAGCCTACTCATTCGAAATGCAGTGATCAAAACAATTAACAACTTGATTTAATTGGCAGCAAACATGTTAGAAACTATGAATAAAAACCAGTGAAATTTATCGTTTCGACTGAAAACAGTATTTCGTGACTTACATACTTGAGATATTTCTATACATATTTCGGTGTTATTGTGAACTAACAAGCATATTTTTGTTATCAAGATATGAAACTTTCCCGAGTCTGATAAGAGAATCTTGGTGATCCATGCAACCACGATTGACATGAAACTCAATTCTTAATTGAAAAACTGAGTTTCAATGCTATAATTATAAAAGTATTAATACATATTGAGTTTGCAGTTTTCTAAAAGCAAAATTGCTCATGTTATCCCAGGTCGGATAAAAAATTCAATAAACATTTAGTTATTTCACAGGTATAGTGCGCTTCTACATACACTCTTGAGACAAGTATCTCGGTAGATATCCTTCGGCAGTCAACCTCACATTATCATTGCTTTTATGTCTTTCTGAGCGGCCATATTTTAAACACACTCAATTTTAATTTAACTAAACCTCCTGACCCAATAAACCTAAGGCCGTGGTTCGTGCTTTAGCTAATGACTAACCATGAAAATTCAAGTGGTAATCATGATAAAACGTTCATATTCTCCAACTGCAAATACTTTGGAACATACATTTTATACTATTTCGAATGTAAACGCGTTCATCAGACATGTATAACTCATGCGTGTTGAATAATTTTCAAGATAACAGTCTAACACAGCACTAAATTTTGCCTAAAGTATCCAAGATACAACTGCTTCGCAATTACGTTCGTTAAATGCAGTTTTCTGCATCAGACGTATAAAATATGAGAATGTATGTAACAAAAGATGGCAACATGTTTTTCACAGCCAAGATCTTCGTTTGGCTGGATCAACCTCGTGGGACTTACGCAATGATGAACTGGTTCAATTCCGGCATATCGACATAAAAGTAAGCATTGGTTATGTTAATCACGCGTAGCGGTTCCTTGTTCGGTAGATTCGCCTCTTCTTCATTTCGAAACACCCGGACCAACATAGCCATTTCGTCGAAAGTGTACCATTGGCGTTGACTGGCCTTGAAACGCTTCAAAGCTGTATGTGTGGTGGATAATTCAACAGATGAAATGTGTGTTACCAAATGTTGCATGAAATCATTAGCAAACTCTAATTAAGAGCGATTTTTACATGCAATCATCAGTTAAATCATTATAAAATTTCATTATTATATCGTGTGTGCTTTATGTGTGATCATGCAATATATCACCGTTGCAAAAATGCCAGTAGAATGGGTTTTCTTGAATTATATATGGATCAACAAGCTAGGCGTAGCCAAATAATCTAAGTTTCTTCTGGATTATCGATGGTTACATCAAGCTAAAATTTAATAAGCAATAACACACTTAACACTAAGTAACAAAGTTGCTCGTTTGTATTGTAGTCATGATTCAACATTCAAGATTCATGGTTGAAATAGCAATTAACTTTACAGTCACTATAGTGTTTGGTACACAGGAAATCATATATTTTAGCCTGATTTACTTATGGTTCAACATTTATTTTTCAGAAAGATATCCTCAATTTCTTTTTCGGTGAATGATATGTGTACTTTAAAGAGCCATTAGGGTGAACTAAATTGTGCGTATCGAGCAACATTAAGATAGTCAATAATAAGATCTCAGACGAACCGGGTGAAACATCCTTGCAAGCGATTTTAGTGATGTATTCAATTCCCTTGAAAAAGCAACCTTTTTCTAGTTTCGTGTTATTTCGGAGGTTTCATTTGACCTCTTGCGGTTGTACCCAAACAACGTTTGAAAGAATTTGCTGCTAAGGCCAAGAATTGACTTGGCTGATGTACCTAAACTACTTGTGAAAGAATTTGCTGCTGAGGCCAAGTATTAACGTGGCTGATGTACCTAAACTACTTGTGAAAGAATTTGCTGCTGAGGCCAAGTATTAACGTGGCTGACGTGATAACTTTAAAGTGTAAGCTGGTTTATTAATTGTCTGGAATAATAGAAGTTTTCGCGAACTCTTAAATTGTAGCCATTTCGATAAACGGTTATAAGTAAATTAATTACACACACATTTCAAGAATAGACAATCTTAGATAAGCTACCGGTCATGCAAAAGAAGCTGCATCAGAACCCTATTAAAAAGAGGAGGCAAAAAGATAATGTTCCATTTTTTCAGAATAACGAATTCCTAGAAAACTTGATAACGATCGAGAAGTTGAATCGGATGGCAAATTGAAGTCAGGCTGAAAAATGGAATCATCACCAAAGTAATGTGGTGCTCACACACCCCGATCTTACACACCAATATCGGTTTCTGGCTGTTTGCTGTCACCAGGTTTAGACAATAATATAAGTTTTAGTGAGTCTTGAAACCGTGGATATGTGGTAGATAAAGTGATACTTGTATAGGTTTCGTACAACAAACCACGGCGTTCAGACACAGAATCACATAGTTATTACTGGTCAGGAACTCAAGGCGCGTTTGGATGTCTAAAGTAGTGTTGCCAACAAACCCGAAATTACACATCACTATTTTAGTCTCTCGTAACAAATATGGAAGACCAATTAATGTCGATCATTCGTATTCATCTAAAACAAAATACTCAAGTCGAAGTTAGTATCAGAATACTTTCGAGCACTGGCGAAAACATTGCGTGTAGAATATAAGCCAATTTAGATTCACATATTTAGTGGCATTTTGCTCGAAATTGATCCCTGGAATCGTATAAAAACAAGCATTTTGCTAATCATTTTAAAGTTTTATTCCCAGGCAATATTTTAAAATGATCATCAAATTTTTTTGATAATTAAAAAGCTGTTGAGAAGAATGTGATCGCAATTCGAAAACAACATCCAGGTTTACGAGTCTCCACATTAGTAATTCTAAAAGAAATTGTTTCGGTGTCGATTAAACCTGGGAGTTGTGTTTGTTTTCTTTTAATTAAAAATGATACAAGTTTTTGCAACATTCATTAAATTTCCACTTGCTTTTTGGCCTTATAAATTACTGATAATTTAATACCCCATTTTGTGAGTATCGTAAATGAAGCCAGTCAATGAACATCAATTTTATTATAGACTCGAATTATGAAACTAATGATATATGGTTTTGTGGTTGTTTTAAGTGTTTTTCTTTCAATTAGAGAAATGTTTCGAGTTGCTGCTAGATGGTGTTCGACAACTTCAACTTCAATATGATTGATTCATTTTTCACTAAAATGTGACATTTGCTCGGTAATAATCGTTACCACAGCGGAGGCATCAGTAGAGATATCAAATTTCTATCTATTTTATTGTACTTAAAGGAGATTTACTGTAAATATTATGGCAAATATTGAAGTATGGTAAGGAAACTAGCCAAAGTATCCGATTCCAAATATCTGGTGTGAAATGAATGGTCATTAAAAAACATCCGCTTTCCATCACACAAACAACTCCCTACCTGATTCGTGCTCTTTGCACTGATCAGGTAGGGACGGTATGATCAGGGTCCGTATGTGCTTGAAACACTGGAAGAATGGTAAACAAGGAGCGCTTGTCTGCCACTGTCTGATAAGGCTGGTATGACCGACTTGTTCAATCACATGAGCCCACACTCATGTAGACTGGGTTTGAACCCATGAGTATGAACAAAAAGCTCATTTACATGCATTTCCAGAAAAAAACATTCTACGACCGGTTTAGTGCTGTTTGCGCTAATCGGGTAGGGACAGTAGCATCATGATCCTCATGCGCTTGAAACAGTGGAAGAATGGTAAACAAGTTGTGTTTGTATGCCACTGTTGGACCAGTTTGGCACGGCCAACCTGTTAAATCACGTCTGCCCAAACACATGGAGATACGATATATGGCCAAGATCGTGAATAAATGTGTATCTAGTTCCATATCGTTTTTTCTATCAAGATGTTCTAAATGCTGAGATGGAAGCAGTATGTCAAGGTCAAAATATGATTCTGTAAGTTAAAAGGCAACAATTTAACTGCATGTTTTTTCCCGATCAAGTAATAAAACTTCTTGAACTAAATTTTAAATAAAATTAACCCAGAGGAAACTTTAATATGCCAATATCGAACTCCACTCATGAAACCTATGTTAATTACCTGGATGATTGACACTTTTGTTAAGAATACATGTATCTATGTATACTGAAAATATGAAACATCAGAAAACTACTTATTCCTCAGATTTCAATAGTCGAACATATTTTACTTAATGGATTTCTTACGCAAATTTAAAAATGCAAATTATATTCCAACCTGGTTTGAAAAAACTGTCTAGAAATCTACCAAACTGACGTTTATTTTCAACAAATGCAGGCTCGTGAATGTGGGGTAATCGAGTAGAGTTCATATACCACATAGATTCACATGTCCTTGAAAATTGCAGTGAAGAAAACGAGTTGAGTGCTCCAGTTTAAAAAGCTCACTTCAAACTAACACTGCCTTTACAAAGCAACACGTGTTTTCGATCTACTCAAATGGGTATTCGGAAAAAAATTGGTACAAGATATTCCAAGTATAATAAATGCACACTTGAGACCTGTCATGAAATACGGTGTGCAGTCATGGTCCCCATGGCTCAAGAAGGACGTTGAACTTGTGCAGCGAATCTATCACCGCTCAATAAACTATTTATCAGCATCCGGAACAAGGCATGAAATGAAACGATAGACCACCTGATTCTGTTCGACTTTCCCTATAGACGAATCCGAGGAGAATTTGTCCTACTTAACAAAATGCTCGATGCCACAAACCATCCCTTAAAGGATTTATTCACGCGATGGAATAGGAGGAATTATCGGACCCATGAATATGTGCTGGTGGTAACCTATTCCCGCTTGAAATATAAAGGTATTTTTATTCTGTTCGTGTCTGTTTAACTTGGAACAGTTTACCTCCTACCGTTGCTCACTCCACTAGCTTGCATGCATTTAAAACGAAATTATACGTATTTTTAGCGGATTTATTCGTTTCCCGAACACTTATATACTGCTTCATCTAATTTTTTATCTTGTTTTATACACCATTTGTCATCCTGTGGTTAATGATTGTCAGGAAACCTTGGTGATTTCTAGTCTCTATTGGTTTTGATGGTATGCGCTACAGAATATGCATTTTTGATACCAGAATAGCATTGAGACGACAGCATTCTTGAAACTTCGATTTTGCAAAAGCATTGTTTATTATGTTGTTGCAATACTTCTTCCTTATTGTAGCAACTAATATCATCCATAACTTCATATTTTCGTTCATTGATGTATTGGCATATGCTCCTAAAACAAACCTCAGATAAACTCAGACCTGGTAGCTATATTGGAATGCTTCGCCGCTTATCAGCACAAAGGGAGGATAAAAAGGATGGCTAGAGACGAAATATTGCAGAGGAAACACGTGTGATCAAATTGATTTTGAGGTCACTGTTTGATATTATTTATTATGATGAGTAAGATAAAGTTGAATTTGAGAATAGTGGATTCGAAGCGCATAGTGATGATGTTTGTCGACAATTTCGATCGCTAGGTAGCTAAAATATATACTTGATTTTATTCAACATAATTGAACTTGAAGGAATAGCACATTAATGATTAATGTTAAATAATTTTGAAACATTTACTCCAGTAATATTATGTTAAATATTTTTTTTCCAACATTAGTGACAGGTTAGTGGTCACATTGAAATCACACGTGCAAATTGATTAAACGCGTAATACACTTCGAATTCACAATTGATTGACGCAAAGCAAGACAAATTAACAGAAAATATGAAGGTGATAACGAAGCAAAACTGAGCATAGCCGTAAAGATAGTAGAATCTCACCCTGAAAACTGCAGAAATGCTCCATGACCGGAATTATTTCTGATCTCAGTCATGATATTTAAAAAATATTCTCATCAATGACGATCGATTTGAATTTTTGTGACTTTCTTTACTTGATTTTTACCTTGGATTAAAACGCGTACTCACGACGATCTCATGTTTCAAGGCTTTCCAAATGACGAAATAGTGTGACTCAAAAGGTTTCGAATCTTCTGTTTTAAACATGGCGATAGAAAGTAATAGACCGAGTTCAGCATTTGCACGCTGCTGGTGTGATATACGTTCGCAAACAAGATCTGTGTCTTCAAAGTACCAGCTCAAAGATGGCCTCCAGAATGAGCAGTCAATTCTCACTTCTCTCTTACTCATAGCGTGCGCTTTTAACCATTGGTACCTCATTTGCGAAAGTCATTGTCGTGCAACTTTGACCAGCTTAGAGATTGAATTCCTGATCTCAAATCTAACTAGAGTTTGGAACACGACTATTTCTATTGTGTACACATGGCCAAGCCAGCTTTGTTTGTCGCGTAACCTTGCACAAAAGACCAGTGTTAGAAAGCTCTTCACCATTTGATACTTCCTTAATCATCGATAAATTCAGATTGCGATGGATAAATTTTAAATTTGAGGCATTTACAGTTAGTTTGATTTTGCCTGATACACA
This sequence comes from Atriophallophorus winterbourni, assembly GCA_013407085.1. NCBI lineage: Eukaryota > Metazoa > Platyhelminthes > Trematoda > Plagiorchiida > Microphallidae > Atriophallophorus > Atriophallophorus winterbourni. Next base: position 39,729 of record JACCGJ010002579.1, on the reverse strand, counting down.
AAAGTTCAAACAGGAACCGATGGTAAATTTTCTGCCGATCCATTAATCAATTTCGCTGTCTAGCGGAGGTTATCCGTAATGGTTGAACCACGATATGTGAATTGATGTATTGGTTTAAGATCACAACTTTTCTGCATTAATTATATTACGGAATAGAGTAGCTTGACTTAGAACTTTGCTATTGTTCATGCTGACTGTCAACCCAAATTATTTGCACGTAGACGAAAAGCGCTCCATTAACGATTGGAGCTGCTCTATGGAGTGATCAATAATAGATGCATCGTAGTAAACAGCATGCCACAGATTAACACATCTCGTATTTTGGTTTCTGCTCTCAAACGATTCAAGTTTAATAATTTGCCAGCAAATCACAGGCGCTGAGAGTTCAGCAAGCGTGTTTCAGCAGCTGAGCTAAAAACGTTTTGAGCCTCTCGGAAGTAAAGTGGCATCCTTGTCTTAAGACACGGCGAATTTTAACTGCAACCCTTAAAGTTATCCATTACCTTGATGCCAGAGCGAAGAGATATGACGACTATAAGGTTTTTGGAATGAACAGTTTGAAATGCCCCTGCAAACGAAGTCAAATGCTTTCCTCAAATCAGTAAATACAACGTATTTTCTCATCTAGACTTTCACGTGAAGTTGTATAGGGGAGACATTTGAGGTTCGTAAAACGAGAGTGTGATCAAACTGACTCCACTGATTTGAAAGAGGATGTATCTATAAAACAATATTTTATTTAAAAGAAAGCGTTACTAAAAACTGAAGTGCGTACATGGTTCTAAAATACGTTGTTCATTTGCATTTGTGCTACATACCCCGATCTTTGAAGCAATAGTCACATGCCTTCACATTTTTAGGACTGAAGCCATAGTTCCGCCAACCCCGAAGAATCAAGCACTAGTGTCAGGAGCTGAATTCTGTTGAGATATATACTCATACATAAATACAAAAAAACATACAAAGATACATTCATACATTCATACATACAGCTATAACCATTGTGCTAAAATCGATTGTATATCCAGGTACAGATAATTGATGGTAAAATGCAGTTATCACAAAATATCGACTTCATATTAAACTGTTGCCTATTTTATTTTCGAACAATACTTGCAATGGTTTGGGGTAGAATATTGAAGCATACTGAACATAATGACATTTTCACCTGTACTAATTCCGATATATATCTAATTAACTAGTTGTGAGCTTTTAGCTTAGGTGTAATTGAATTATTTCTTGAATCGAGCTGGATCCAGCGCGCGACCGCTCATACATGATGCCTGACGTGAGAGGCATCTGTATAAACACGGCTGTTTTAAAGCTGTATTTCATTGTCTTCCAACAAATAGCAATAAAAGCGATGGGTGATTTCATCGAAATTCTCAACGGAAGTTATGCCTACATTGATTTAGTCATAAGTACCGAAATGCGCAATATATCTTCATGTACCAGTTCGACTTTTGGCATAAACAGCAGGAGATTGATGACGCAGCAGCTACATTTTAAGAATGCATTCAGCCTGCATTGGCGTGTGCTTTAACGCCTCCATCAGAATTGACGTAAAATGTGCAATCTTACAATTTGTGCATTTCTGCATATTGTGTCTAGAAACAAACGATTTTCAATTTTCATTTGCTGCGAAATTTAAATCGATATCCAAATAAAAAGTCGATTATCTTTGCAAAATTTTCTTTCAGGTATGCACAGTAGCGAAAGTTTATTCGAACGATCCTTTCAACACACGTGTTAACTGATTTAGGCTAAGTACACCTCACCCAATCGAATGTTGCGTTGATGTCTTCCGGTAATGAAAAAATACCTTGTGTTGATTATCTGAAATAATTCTCAAATAGACACCAAGTGATGACCGTAAATAGCCATAAACAGCTTTGTAGTATAAGTGCGGGGATTTAGTGTGAAACAATAAATGTATTAGATAGTGATGGTTTTGGGACTCCACATGTTTTTATACCAGCCATGGCATTGAAGGTCATGGATACTAAAATCACATCCAAATAAGGTGAATTCAATGACCTTCAATCAAGGTTAAATCTGTTGGCGTTTCATCAATAGTTAACGAATGTGGGCAACCGAAAATAAATAGTTGTATTCATTCAAACAAATATTGCAAACCCCACAGTGCACACTGTCCTGAACCTGGTTACCGACAACAGAAACAAGATTACATCAATTCAATTCAATTTAATTGAATTCAATTCGATGCTCTAAAAAGCACATAGCTTTACAAAAACCACAGAATACTATGCGAATTACAAATAACATAGGTAGTAAAACCGGGATTTGTCTGCCTACTGATCAGTTCAGGAATCACGTAAAAATACATAGGGCAGAAATTGTTTTAAACCGGTTAGATGGGGGTAAATATGTATAGTTTACTTCGATGCATGGGTTCAAAGTTTTATGATGCAGAATATATGGTTTTAATGTTTCGATTGGTCGACATCAAGTTGCCCAAGATCGATTTAAATATATCCAAGTTGTGTGAATGTGCAACGTTACGGGTTAGGGAGTTCCAAGTAAAACATACACGTACAGAATAAAAATATCTTCGACATAAAGATTAACGTTGTTTTGGTGGGATCATACTGTCATGTTTCTCAAATTCCAACACACAAACGTATATTCATATATGTTGTGTCAGTAATTAATTAGGTCAATTTAAAAAAAGATTATCGGATCAAAAACTCAACAAACCATTTTGATTCTAGCTGAAAAATCTCTCTTTTTATATTTAACTTGCATAAAGAATCGTGGAACATTCTGCAGATGCACACACCCATGATATACGACTGCCTATTATTGCAACTCGGAGCTTTGACTAGCAACTATTGTTTGTTTCATTGATATTTCGCTAATACGTAGAGTGAATAGTATGATCAAATATTGTCAAAGCGACACTATCCACAACAAGCTATGGGTCAGCTTGATAAGCAATCAACCTATAAACTCAAAGCAAGTGCATTCAATACTTATCAAACAAATAAAATTTCACACCTGCCTATCAAACTTACACATCATCATTTTTGAGAACTTGCAGTTAAAATTAAATGACATTAATAAAAGAGATATGAAATCTTTAGATCATTAGCCTGCCAGTTGAAGTGTAAAACATTACACTTGTCTCTTCACTTTAAGGGAATATTTGGAAGCAAAATCTTCAACCAGGTGAACAGCACGAGCTGCATACGTCTGCTAAACGAAATTCACTTCAACAATATGCGACCTCCATGATCAAGCGAGTACCGCTTCCGTGTGACGTCTTGTAGTGTATGATAATAATGCCTCCGCATTCATGAGTTAGCGACAGGATTTGCATGGCCATCATGTGCTTATGATGGTCGACATCGACCGAAGGAGGCCAACAACAATGCATGTCCTAAAACAGTTGAGAGATTGAATGCAATGCTTTGATACTCGGGTCTACCAAACTTCCAACGCGTTCCTTTTTATTATGCATTTCGTTGTTGCGTGTTCGCATATCGATCCATTTTGGATGATTGTATTGACCTTAGAAAAATTGTGCTTCAAATTTCAAGCTGTGCTCAGGATTCCTTAACTGATCTATGCCACTTAAAATGTGAAAGACTCAACCTCAAATTTTGAAACCAAACAGAAGCCAAGCGGTCATGGTGTTTTTGTTATGTGAAAATGCGCAAATGCTCATAATGAATTCCTTTAATCCTACTCGTAAAATCACATCCACGCATTCATCCGGTCTGTGCGGTGTTTTTTATTCAAGTAGTACATTTAAACTTCAAGTATTTGTTGCAATTACTTCGTTGTTAAATGGTACATTGAACCTTATGATAATATTTCTGATCAGTATGGGATTACAAAATTAATCCGGGTGTTTGTGATTAGAATGAAAACAGGTATATGTTTTTTAATATAACCCGTTACACAGCTTTGGGTGTGACTGAACAAGTGTGTTGTACGACTCTTATCCAAGTCATGCAAACTGTGATTTCTTTTTTCACAATCGAGGCTTTGTATGTCGCATGGGAACGCTTAAATGCAGGAATTTCTCAAACCGTTTCAACCGCTTAGTTGCCGTTAGATGTAAGGTGTGTTTACATGATATTTTTAACACTGCCTTCTATCTTCAAATTTGCAAACATTTCTGATTAATCTCTCTGTTAGTTTTTCGACAAAATAATAATGATTTATCTGGCAATTCGAGCCTCCATTGACTAATTTTTTTGAATTGAATTGAAAAGTTCTATTCCACCCAATAAAGAATCCATTTATCAGACTGTTAAATGTGTTTATACGGAACTCATAGTGGTTAGTATATAGTAAACAATGTCATGTATAGGTTCGGGCAGTAGAAGTAAACCTAATTGAAAGTATACTTTAAAAAATAATCTACATTCAAGATTGCTTGTCCTGCAACCCTGCTACTTACAGTTTACTTTCGATTTGTTATTTTTATGCTAAGCATGTTGAAATCATCATTACGTAGCACGAGATTAGCATACAGCACTTATGCACCCAAGTAGGTACACAGCTGCGCTACTTGAATAAAAAACATCAAACACATGCATGATAATCACATGCGAACAAATGTGACACAAATCTTACTGCTCGCACCCTAACATGAATACATTGCAAGCGTTACCAAAACAGATGATGAAGCTTGATGATAAACATTGTGTTTATACACAAAATATCACGTGGAGTTACATGCACAGCACATGCTTGACCTAGGTCATGTACACAGGTGAAATGCAAAACAAACTCAGTGTATAGCAAACATTTCTAAATTGCAGGCATTTTCAACACGCTCCGTTTATCTGGCGTGCTATCAAATTTCAAGGGAATTTGAAAGATAATACGATTAGCGAGTCACGTGAGAAATTACTTCGAAGGCGTGTGCCTCAAGCATCGAGGCTCACAAAATGTTTAACTCCATTAAAATAGTCTAGGTGAAACAATCGAAAATATACAACAATATTTTTCACAAAGATATCTGTAAAGTTTTGTTTTTAGGATATGCTCAAACACACGGAAGCAATGAATCAATCTGAGGATTAGATGAGCTCGTGTGGAGTGCACAGTAACTAGTTCGATAACAAAAATAACCTAAGGTCTGTGTTTTCATATTTTATCAACATATAACCTCATCCTTATATGTATGATCATTTTAAACCGTTTCACATTATCTTTGTAGGTACATTTTCAATAGTTATGCTTACGTGCGGAGGAAATCGCATTTTAGGTATTTTCATTGGCGATTTTTAACGAATAAATCAGCTTTCAAATAAACCTACTTTATGAGTACGCAAGATTTACATTACTAATTATACGCCGTATTTGTTGGACACTTTATCAGTAGTCAGATCCAGAGAGCATATAGAAAATGGCCTTTTTCGTGCCAAAAGTAACCCAATAAGGGTCGGTAAAATGTTTCAAATTGAGGTGTGAAATTAATTTATTTATTGAATTATACTTTCCTCCAATACTTATATACTGTTTAATCCAATTGCTTATCGTGTTTTGTACACCATCCTAAGGTTAATGTTAAGAATGTTGCTTTCTAGACGATTTTAAAACCCGGAATAACCTTAAAAAAACTGATCAAAATAACATAAACAAAAATGAAGGATGTTCAGTCGTCTGGACTTGTCTTTAAGAGAATCGCGCAACGGTGGCTCAAAAGCACAACATATTTACCATTCCTCAACTGTTTCGAGCGCATGCGGATCCTGATCCTATTATATCTATCTGATGAGTGCAAACAGCACGAAACCGGTCGTGCCGTGTGTGTGTGATGGAAATGCATGCAAATGAGCTTTTTCGTTCATGATCATGGGTTTAAACCCTGTCAACATGAGTGTGGGCTCAAGTAATTGAACAGGTTGGTCGTACCAGCCTAATCTAACAGTCGCATACAAACACGACTTGTTTTCCATTCTTCCACTGTTCTTCCACTGTCCCTACATGATGAGTACAAACTGCACAAAACCTGTCGTGTTCGGTGTAAAAGTGTGCAAATTAGCAGTTGTGTAAAATTGACATTGTTGTGATAAAATTTAAAATTTCGTTTATGCCATGAAGTCGTGCAAATACTGGTCTAGTTGCCTTGAAATGCTCACTCTCATATTACACAATTGTAATTGAAGCAGGCCATGAACTTATCATTAGTTTTCAATAAATAAAACGGAACTGAGATAAGTTTAGCGATTGCTTTAAATCAAAACAATGATCTCGATCGAAACTTCCTCATTTGCGCACCGCTCATCATGAATCGATTTGCGCCGTTAGAAGTAATAAATGGAAAAATGTACTTTAGACGAATATTTCCTCAAAATGAAGCGGACGATAACGAAAATAGATTTTATTTTGAAGCTAAAATTGCGTAAGCTTCTTATATTTAAATTGTATTATCACATCTTACCAGATTGCACATTTGATGTGGTTATGTGCAGGAATATTATATTTAAAAATAGCAATTTTTATTAATTTTATTGACCGGAAACGCTCAAAGAATGTTTGTTTGCACACGTTAAACATGGCATGTGTATCTTTTTGCGATACACGTATATACATTATCCTCAAATGGAATTCTTATCCGCTGTGTAATGATCACGTTGAATGTATAGCTTCCACAAAGACTCCATCATACTGCGTTAAAGAAACTCTGCATATAGGAGATCCATTTTCTATTTGCATCAAGATATCTTTTTCAAAATAACTGCTTATTGAACAATTATGGTCAAGTTTATCTTGTTGATATTACGTAATGATTGATTGATTATGTGTAATTTTTACAGAATTCGTTGTGTTCCTTTCAAATTCGTCCCTAATTGAACTTTCGAACATTTCTGAATAAAGCCTATTTCTTCCAAAGAAAGACATTAATGCTATTCAAAATACATCAAAATACTGTTGGAGGCCAAATATATCTGCGTAGCCACTCAGCATATGAAACGCCTCAGACACACATTCCAACAATAACATCAATTAAACATCACACCAATTGGTATTGCTCTGCGGGTAATGAATTTCCTTTTCCGGATGATGTACTAAGTCCTTTATCGGCGTCGTGTGATATTATCGTATCGGTGATCGTGTTTTTAGTGCCCAGGATCAATGGAAAGTTTCGTGTGATTGAGAACATGACGTTGACTTATATTACGATTTAAGTGCATATAACATTTTACGCGTAAAAGCGCTTATTTACTAGGATAATTGTGCTATTATATGCAAGAAACACCACACCTTGTTTCTTCATTTTGTTCAAGAGTAAATTATGATCAACTCAGTCGAAAGCTTCAGAAATGTCCAGGGAGCACGCATGAATACAGCCCCTAATCTACAACCTTCGTCCAATCGTCTAAGCTTGTCAGGGAATTTGTTCCACATTAGCGATTTCTGAGAAATTCATGTTGGTCAACTGCCAAAATTTGGTTAGTTTCCAGATGTCGCGGTTATTATTCGTTCAAAAACTTTTGATACCGAAGACAGAATGCCATCGGCCTGTAATTTTCAACCTCAAAACGACAACCACCTTTGTAGATGGGTAATATTTGTCCCAGTTTCTAGTCTTTTGGTACCACACCAGTTGGAGCAAATTATTAAACATGCAGAATAGAGGTTCAGATAGCTGCGCATGACAGGTTTTGAGCAGCTTTGGTTTTATCTCGTCTGGTCCAGGAGATTTCTACACGTTTAATTTTCGCAAGTGCTACGCTACTACCAACGGAGTAATGAATACTTCACTCAAGGTCGGTCGGTCAAGTCGAATGATTGGTTCCTGATCAGGCTCCGTGGATTTCGGTGCAAAAGCTCCGACATAAAATCTGCTAAAAGGTCAGCGGTCTGATTAATAGATTCTGTGAAGCCGGGTGAAGTTTTTAGGGCAAAGAATCCTGGTTTAATATTTGTTCTATCGTTTACAAGTCTAAATAAGATCTTCGGATTCTGGTGCATCTGAGAAATCAATTGTGATTGGAAAGCTTTTTTTATCTTGAATTTAACTTTGTTTCGCAGTCGTGTAAATTGTGCCCAAGAAGCAGCTGTGTTGGGAGCCTTGTGAATTTACCATGCTATTGCCCTTTGTTTCCTCCGCTTTTTAGTCCTGCTTTGTAATAAAAATTTATTACGTTGAGACGTTTTCTTCAAAACAAACATTCAATGTTAATTCAATATAGATTTCATGTGCTGTAAGAGAGAGCGCCAATGACTATCCGATCGGAGTAATCCAGTTGTGTGAAACTAGTGCTTTGTAACTCGGCACACAGAGCACGGTAGTTCACATTTCTGACGCATTTCGTTCAGTCACTGTTGCGCCTAGCGCTACAAACGTACTCCAATTCTAGGACAACGTGATCGCTTCGTCCGATTGGCGGCTTATAAACCATATTTTCTACGGCTGTTGGACCTGATGTGAGTATTAGGTCCAAGGAAAAGGGCCGGTCTGATGCACTCAGACGAGTAAATCCAAAAACGTGGTTATAAAGGGGTGCGTAATCCAAAACGGCTCGAAGTTCATATTCAAGTGTTTTTGATGGATGTTCATCCCCCATTATTAATATTTGAGTATTTTACCGCGTTGTTAAATAGCGCAAAGCATTATTCAGTTTATTGTTTAGGCCGAAAGTTGCTGTTGGAGAACGATAGATCAATCCAATGAAGCATTGGTCTTCTGAAGTAAAATTCAGAAAGCACCAAAGTGTGTCAGTTATATCAAGGGTCTGGTCGTTCATAGCTCTACAGATAATTGATTGCTTGGAGAAGAGTGCTGCTCCTCCGCCATTGCCTAAACGGTCACGTCAGAATAGGGACCTGCTGGGCAAAGAGAGTTCATTTTCAGACTGAGGCATGGAACCACGTTTCTGTTATTGCAACCATGTCTGGCGCTGTTTCATTATAAACCTCGTACAATCCGATTAATTTGTTTTTTGCGTTTGTATAGATGCACTTAATAGTATTTTTCGTGATTAATGACGGGGTGTAAACTGAAGTTATTGGTCCGACTTCTCTGAGCGGGTAGCGCTAAAACGCCCAAAGACGACTATCCAAATCCTTAATAATTCGGGTTTATGGAGGAAAAATAAGAAAATGGGAAATGATGGTCGCTATCAAACTAAATGCAATTCATTCAGGTCAATCAAACGAGGGCCTAATAGGTACAGATGGTCACGAAATCAATCGACAGATCCAATCAAGCTAACAACTGGCACAGTCATAACGAGTACCATGGTGTGATAACGAGTGTTGCGTGTTTTTTTGGGATGTGTTCGTAATCATCGCGTTTGATCAATTTCAGAATTCGTCTGTGAACGTAGTTAGCGTTAACTTCATGAATGAACCGAGACGCAATAGATCAGTTCGCGTGAAACCCTGGGGTCATATACTTGACAACTGCCCAGAAGTCAGCGTTTACAACGCATTATAACATAGAACAGGAAACTCGATTTCGCCTTGGCCGACCAGAATTGATTCTCACACGTTCGCATACGTAAGCAATCTTCGTAATTTGCTCCTGAATAAGGCGGATTTGCATGATTTGTCATTGGACACATCCAAATTCTTGTGTTAGATTTCACGATATTTGGACTATTTTAAAATTAGTAAAATAAATTTTTTTGCATTGAGGTGTAATGTCACACATAATTAAGATATTTGATGTCATTTTAACAGTTAAATTGAAATTTTATATCCGTCCCTGCCCCATGAATGCAAGCAGCAAGAAACCCGTCGTGGAGTGGATGCGTTGGAACTGCATCCAATCAGGCGATGAATATAAACAAATTTGATTTCTCGAGGAATTTACATTATTGTGCATAAAGTATTTTAGAGATTTTAAAAGTTGGTTGAACTAACGATTAACTGATTGTCTTATTATTGAGATTCTGAGAAGGTTAATCAGACGGTTGGAATTCGTTGTTCTAAGCTAATTTTGAAGTGACTCATGAGTGCTGAACCGAAAAGGTCATTCATTTCACACCAAAGCTCTCAACCGGAAGATTTCGTATTGATTTTTGACTCCATTTTTCATAGCGGATCGATAAAATCAAGTTTCGGTCACAACAAGTGAACGTATCTGCATAGTGCTCAAGATAAAATCATTGAGAAAACATTTAGTCCAATCATGTGAGTCTTTGGACTGATTTTAATCATTAATTTACAAGCCGTCGTGAAGGAAGTTTTTATATTCGTATCGATCTGGTATTAGTTTACACATTCATCGAGGTTTTTCGGGATTGGCCAAGAAATATATTTTAATTAGATAATGAAACACTTCGTTTTTCATGTTAATTGTGCACGTGGGCTGAAATATTATGTAGCGAAAGAAATAGCTCCATATAATTCAGCTAGGCGTTACTCATAACAGCTACGTTCGAGCAGTAGGTAAGTTTAAAGGACGATTTCCAACAGAGGATTTGGTTTGCTACGTCTGGGATTTAAATGGCATCGTTTAACATCACTGTCAGAATAACTTCCGCCAAATTACCAAATTCCTTTGAATAAAACGAAATATCACACAAGGACTATAGTAATTGTTATATATTTTTAGAATATTTGTTATTAGGAATTTCTTAGTGATTCCGCGTCAACCACTTTCGTTGCTATTTATGTTACCCGCAAATTCGCTCACACTCACTCAAACACACTTTGACTAGCTATTGTTGGGCTCATCGCCTCGAAATTACATTAACCAGTTTCAATAGCTTGTGTCAGAACCAATAGATGTTGGTTCAGTAATCTTTGAATCATTATATGAAGATTAACAGAAAATGTACTTCTAATCCACCGTAAACAAAATGATAAATCTAAACCATGAATAAAACTTTAACACCGTGTAATGAGTCAAAACATCAAATTCATTGAACTGCCAAGTGTTTGTTAATTTCTGGAGTCCCGCTAGTTAATGGTTAGAAGAAGATATTAAATTCAATAATCCCTAAAATTGTGGAAATTTAATATGGGAAATTAAACTCTGATGTGAGTCTAAAGAATGTATTTATACCATAATATGATTAGGTCAATAAAAAAGTTTCCCGTGTCTTAGTCTCTACACAAAGTCAGTAAAGTGAGCTTGGGTCAAATTCCAACCGTGGTTGTAAATTTGCGACAATTTGCCAACATACATTCTTGGCCAACCGTCTGTGAAATAGAAACCCAAAATAGCCAGCATGGCTCTCCATCCGGTAGGTGCAAACATATCATCTGTAGAGCATTGTATAACAAATTTCGAAAACAATTTTATGTGTGATAAACAAAATACCAAGGCGGCTATCAACTGCATGATAACAGCATTGATGTGTACTCAAGGCAAAGTGAAAATCGATCTCAAGTTTTGCGTGTAGCTGAGAGTAGAAACAACACACATCGATTGCATGTTTGACGGAATCTAATGAATAACAAAAATTTAGTCCGAATTTTGTAATTGTTTCAAATGTGTGATATTTCATTTCCCATGAATTCCCGATTTGTTAAAACTTTTTTATAAGTAAGGAGAGAAAATATTCTAAATATTTAACTGTATATGTAAAATGTTATGTCAAATTGGAAACAATGTCGTCAACTCTGTTGTGCGTATCGGGTCAACAAAGAACTGAAGGCATAATTGTTTTGAAACGGATGGAATATCCAAAGATATGAATAACTATATTTTGTGCCGTTACATTGTGTAGTTCGGTTACGGGATCAATATTGTCAAATTCTTTAATAGGTTAATTTTTATGATAAAAAAATTACCGAAATCAACCCAAACCAAGACTAACGACTGTACTTGGCCTTGCGAATAAACATTTGTTTCTGTGTTTAAGTTGTTTCAACTCACAAAGACGCGTCAAGATCAGTCAGCAGGCTATCTTGGTGGGTTTTTTAAACGAAGTTATTGATCCTACGTAAGAGGATTATAAAATGCTCTCTTAGTGCTACAAATCGTTGCCCTTCGTTCCTACAAACGAATATTATCTCAGAATTTAGTACTTTAGTCGGTCGCATTGATTCTTCAGACAATCCCTATCTAACGTTAAATGCATACAATAAAGCTTTGTTTGTGATTGCTACATCGAAATTGGGCAAAATTCAAGGACAAAGTTTTTAACTGAAACTATGGGGTCGTATTTGTTATAAGGTTGCTTTACAGTCACGTATATTCATGGGTTTAGATACTGCTAGGTTTTGACAGATTTAGTGTTTTATTGCAGCTAGACCTCATTGTGTTTCCAAATCAATTAGGCATGGCGTTATCTTCGTTTTACAACAATGCTGTGAGTTAGTACATTTGTGCAAAAAAGATTTGTATGCCTACTTTATTACTATTAAATGGAAACTTCCTTTTATTTCAATGACTTTTAATGAACACTCTTCTGAAGATTGATAATGATGTTCAGTATATTCATTTACATATGTATCTATATGGTGTTTTGGTTAGAAGCATATCAATATTGGGATTTAATTAACTAGAAGCACTCGGACGGAATCAAATACGTCAATGCATTCATCACTGGAAATGACAATAGCGACTCGGTGACAACACATTACTCACATTTTAACGCGTTCGTATCACATACACTCATCGCAAGAACTGTTTGGTATTGGCTTCTCTAATTAAGGAAGTACGACCAAGATACAGGTGCATCGGAGCATGAGTTTTACTCTATGAAGTATATGAACGAAAGTCCCTTAAATAAAAATGCTCATTTGCATGCATCTCCATCGCACGATAGGGTTTGTGCTGTTAGCACTCATCAGGTATGGACAGTAGGATCAGAATCCGCATGCGCTTAAAACAGTGGAAGAATGGTAAACAAGTTGCGCGTGTATGCCACTGTTGGGTAAAGTTGTTACGACCAACCTGTTCAATCATGTGATCTCCCACTCATGTAGACTGAATTTGAACCCATGACCATGAATAAAAATGCTCATTTTCTTATGTTGTGTACAAAAAGTACGAAATTAGTCGTGATGTGTGTGTTATAAAATGTATGCAAATAATGCTTTTGGATATACATCATGCTTTTGTTAATGAAACAAATCGGCAAGATAACACGCGAAAGAGGATTTGTATAAGATTAGACAATCGAATTCCGACATTTGCTATGCAACGGGAGTTATGAAAAGACAAGGTTGGCTTAATATCAACAAAAATGTTCGAATTGAACAGTTTGAAAATTACATTAACCATGTTAGCTTAGAAATCTTTTTATAAATAATCCGACATCTCAGACCGGGAATACTGGCATCTGTTGGAATGATTTTCATTTCCCATCACCCAGATTACACTGCAGTTTCGATTTGAGAAAATACAACATTAATGAAGTACAAATAAATGTTCAACTGGAGGAAATTTAAAGCTTTCTGTTTTCATTTAGCAGACATGTAGTTGATGAATATGATCACCAATAATTGCACACGTTTCTGATGCGTAACGCAATGAAGGCATTCATCATTGATTTATATTGAATAATAGTTGGAAAAATTCATTGATCTATGTGTTAAGTTAAGTTGTTAAGTTTTAACGACATACGCAGCCATAATGTGAGTTCTTTTCATTTAACATGACGTTATCAGACTTGAAAAACAAGCATATTTCAACATCTCCCTGGAAGTCATAAAACATGTGAATTTCAGGCATTCAATAAAAGCATCATTGAAGCAAAACGTTGAGGTTGTATCCCTTGAAATCAAAGATGAAAGTCAGTGAACTAAAGTTGATTGAAAACAGTGAAAGTCGAAAGCAAACAGTGTGGTTTTGTCAACTTTATTCCTGAGTGGCTCACAAGTTCACATCGTGTTGATCATTTCTCAACTATTTTGAGGCATGCGGCTCCTGATTTTATTCTCCATACCTGATATGTGCCATATAATGAAGATGATCATTTGTCCAAGATCATTTTTGTCCAAGACTGTGAGATTACGCAATGTGTATTTGTGTATGAACATCTGATTAAACGGGTTTGCCGTACCAGCCTTATTCAACAGGGCATACATATTCCAACTTAAAGAATGGCTAGTTGCAAGTTTTTCCTTATATTATTTAATATTATTATTATCACACAAGTCTTTACAGACAATGTTCCAACAAGTATACCATGATATTATGGGAAACATTATTGTACCTAGTATCTAAATGATCCCTGTTTTGTTTCAAAAACAAGCTAATCAATTTCATCGTTATGTTTCTTTCAATCGATCAACAAAAAGCATCCAAAAATAGTAAATATCTCTGTACCATAATTCACACTATAAAATGATAAATCTCAAGCTGCAAGTTATGAAATTATGAAACGTTTACACAATCGCACTATTTGCCTGGCATCGTCTTCATTGTTCTCAACGTCTAAACCATTTAGAGCCGTTTAAAACTTTAAAACTAGGATAATATAGTCGAGAAACTTTCGAATTTCATTGTTTTGCAAGAATTAAACGATGTTCAATAGGATATATTTTCATTATATAAAGTCTGAAGTTCGTAATTAAATTTTGCATTTTCGAATGCAATCACAACTAAAATTCACAAAATTTTAGCCATTTAAATGCGCCTCAAGCTCCTGGCCAAATAATCACTTTTTGATACTGTGTTTGAACCATATGTAAGAGTGGCATACAAGAATAACTTTGTTTACCATTTCACCACTGTTTCAAAGCTCACTGAATCTATGTCTCTACATGATGACGACAAACAGCCGCAAACCGGTTGTGGTGTTTAAGTGAATGTGATTTGAAGTGATCACCACAATAAAATCAATTATGTTCACCTATTATTCGATACGACAGTGTGAGGGTGCATATCCAAAGAAAATTCTAGTCAATGTATGACATGAGCGAAGTATCTCCTAATACTAGCTACTTATGTACCTGATATGTCATGCTAAACATTGCTTTTATATGAGGGATTGGTTCATATTTTGAGTCAATTAGGATTCCATACAATAATCAATTATTTGGTTCACAAAATAAATTCGAATGGGAACATTTTCAAAACGAAATTAATTTGGACACAGATACTCCTTAGCATATATTTCGATCACACACACCTCACGACTGATTTCGTACTGCTTGCACTCATCAGGTAGGGACTATGCGATCAAGTTCCATATGATTTGCAAAATGGTGTGTCTCTGGTCGTTATATTAATTGTTGAGGATGATGGCATTTAGCTTGTTGATGAAACTTCCAGACTAGACATGCAAGCTCTCAGAAAACCAGATAGCAACATATTACTCGAAAATACATTCAGTGGCTTAATTTTACCGTTCGCATGAGAAACGTTTGTACAGAGGGAAGTGAAAATATATGTATGGGTGAAAGGGGATATGTTAGTACCCCAATATATGTGAATATTCAGTTTTGTATTGTGACATTATTTCATTGTCGAAATGTTTGATTACTAACTAGAAGATATTACGTGAAACGACCTTGATTAGAATAATAATAGTAATACTTGTAATAATATTAATATTAGAATTGTTTACGAAAAGTCTGAAGTAAAATACGTTGTTATCGACGTCTTCATAAGCACATGGCACCAAGACTTACTTCCTGTAGGCTTAGTATGCAAGTATCCAGACAAACGTTGCCATTTTGACATATTTTTTCAAGTAAAAATTCGGAAGCTTATTCCGCAAATGACACACAAAGCATTGCACTGTGCTTAATGTATTTGCTCGCTGCTTTATATATATATATATCTACAAGTAACGTGTTATTGATTATTGTGAGAACACGTGACTTGATCAGGTTTTCAGTGAAACTGAATGCACCAGTAGCAGCACACTGAGTCGGTTGAGGTGCTTCGCTATATTCACACAAACTTTTACAAATGTTCAGCTAAAGCCGTTCGAAGGTGATTGGTAGGTCACAATAATTGTTTTTTCTTCGTTTAAACTTACAATTCGTCGGTGTATGATCGCTCAAGCGACTATCGAAAAAGATTGCCAAGCGAATTATGAATGTGCTGATCTAAATCTAACGAAAACAACAACATCTATTTTCCAATTTAATTCATAGGAATTGTTTACAGATATCTCTACAAGCTACAGCGGTATAATCAAAAATGTATATGCACAAGTATCTACCAAAAGTCGCCAGCATTGAAAGGCTTGTCAAAGTACTGCTAATTACTTTCATTCGGAAATCACTATGTAACTGTACTACTGCAGGTTGTTGGCACTGTATGGAATGTTGTTGTGTTGTTTATTCCTTGTCTCTTTCGTACCCATCGTTTGCACCACTATGGTCGAACTGAAGATGAAGTCCTTTATCATGACTACATTCAAACGACAGCCTGATGTCACGAAGTCAACGTTGGCAGTGAATCGGTTAAAGTAGATTTTTGACCAAAGGTGTCAGTTGAACTTGCATTTATCTGATTAATCCTAAGTTACTTAATATGGGCGGGCGAGATCAATGCAAATTGATCCATCCTCAATATACTCCATTGTTCTCTCAATTTTTATTTGTGTATAAGGGCCAACAGCGTCCAATGACTGACTGCTCAGACAGTCCTTTTGCAAATTAAGGTTCCTGCACGTTAATACTGATCCGCTATAAAACTGAACATTATGTAGTGGTGATAACCTCCCCATCAACCATTTTGATGGAATTCGCGTTAGCCATTGTTATCTCAGCCATCTCAGCTTCTAGCCATTCTTTGTATGGTTTCACACCTTGCCTTATCACCTGCACGTTAAAAAGATAAACGCTTTGACTTGTATTCAGCACGTGTTCAGCTTTGGCAGAACCCCGAACAATTGATTGATATACACAGGAATGGCGGGTTTATGTTTTAATTCGTTTTGTATGTTTGTTTATCCTAGTGCAAAGCTCTCCAGACTTTTGCTCAATGTAAACAATGGGCAAACCTTGCACATGATTTTGTAGATAAAGTTGTTGGCACAACCTAAAGGTATCATATGTTAACTCGGGATTGTTTAGCTGAATGCCGATGCTAATGAGTAATCACTAACGGAACTACGTTTGTACTGATACCATGGATTCGACGACGCGTATGCATCAGAAGCTCTAACCGATTCATTGAAAACTTACATTTCATGACTATGGATTCACGATCGGTCTCAAAAATATTCTAATAACTTACAGTCTAATGTCAGTTTCGTCATCTACTCGATGGTTTTAATCTACAGTGTCTATTTCTTTTTGAATGCGCTCAACGAATCTATTGTTAATGATCCCAGCGTCGAGATATTGATTCGAAATTTGGACACATATTTGTTGCACAACGAGTTGACTGCACTTGTGCATTAACTCACCGTATTTATTTAAATTGATTATACTTGGCATTGCATTATGATGAATTGATTCCCTTTCATGAAGGAATATTTACTATGATACGCTAATTGTAAAGCTAGGTGCGTTTTTCTTCAAAATTAAATCTTAAATCTTATTTGCCATCGGTCAAGCCATTCCGTTCCTTGATGAGTTTTAAAGTTTCAATACAGAAATATCAACGGTTGAGTCACAAGTTATGTTTCTAATCATCACAATCCTGAACATTTCGGCATTGATTAGATTGAATATCTAGAACTGTGAAGACGTAATCATAACACTAGCGCCAGTATCAGTTATTATTTCCATGGATATACATCTTTAAATATTTGAGTATCTTGTCCATCTGATATCTCGCAACAATTATGGACATCATACACATGAAAATAAATTTACGACATGTGCCACAAAATATTTTCCCGGGTCCTTCAACCCGGCTATTTGCAATCTCACATCCACCAAGCCTATGCGAATTAAATTAATTCAAGTAGAACCAAGGTCCCATTATTACAACCACACTCATGCAAACTCAAAAATGACTAAATTATGTCGATCCACCCCTCTCTGTTTCAAATCAGGAAACTTGTAATCAACTTTTCAAGATATTCATTTTGTAAAAAGCAAGAAGTTCACTAGTTTATGGTGCAAGTGAAGAGCTCTTGGATGATATGCACAAAACAATAGCAGAATGACAAACATTGCAAGAAACAGTAATTCAGTTTGATGAATATTTGCACGAGAGTGGTTCAAGTTACAACTTTTCAATAATAATTTTAATAATAACCGTTGGGCGATATACGATTTGTCTGAGTTAATCAAAGGAACACAGCGATGCGAGGGTTCGAGTTGAATTGGTTAAAATAAATCGCATAAAAATCATATTCTAATGGCCGCCGGCACATTCGAGGTGTTAAGAGATGTCAGTTGATTATTGCGCATTTACGTTACAAAAACCATGCTGACTGGTTTTTTGTTGCCTTATAAGAATCGTGGTGTTTACCGGTTGATATATTTACCCTGGGTGTGAACCATAACGTAACAGACGGCGGGATAGTAAATGACGCTAGGTGATGAACTTAGAATGAAGTGTACTCAAGTTAATATACATAATAGTCGTTAGGACGGGAAACGATACTTGGCCTAGATTAACGTGAAACCGACTTCAAACGATTTATATATTTTTTTCAAAGCAAGCTGATTGGATCGTAAACATTTGTTGCAAGCGCATGCGTTTCCTGATCTTACTGTCCCTACCTGATGAGTGCAAACAGCACGAAACCGGCCGTGTGGTGTGTGACTGAAAAGCATGCAAATGAATACATTTGTTACATTGTTTGAAATCTGATTAGAATTTGCCAGCTTTTAATTTTCGTGGATTGATCGATAACGTTGAATAGTTTGCGGAGTTTTTAAAAAATTAACTTTTTGACTTGGCATGTGATTGGGAAAACGTTCAACGGAAATGATCTCATTACTCATTTTAACAATTTGTGAACAAAATCAGATTCATTCATTCATGAAATTGATTGAAATACTACAAGTTTCTTTGCTCATGACTATGGGTTCAGACCCATCTGCCTGTGTTTGGAACATATGATTGAACAAATTGGTCGTGGCAAACTTACCCAACAGTGGCTTACAAACCACTGGATCTCCAGTTCACCATACATCTGCAAGTACAGAGGATGGAAATTCTGATTTTATCAACATCTTATACACATTTTTATGGGTTATATAGCGTCGTTTATTAGCCACAAAACTTTTTCAATTTCAAAAATTATATTATTTTAATTTTTAGTCTCTATTTTCATCATGTGAAATTGCAAAATGATTCTAGTTTCAAGATTTATGTTACATACGCATATATCTTTAAAATGCTTTTAAGATACATTTATCAAAATCGAATAAACAAGCTATCAAACTTCTATCCAGCCGATTAATAATAAGATTAAATGTATTTTCACATATAATAGCGTAGGATCATATTGTTGGAATATATTTGTTTGAGTAATTTGTTTTTCAAGTGCCTGTTCGAAGTACAAAATCGTGATCACCTTAAAAGTTTCGACGAGAATTCATGTAGTACTATGGTATATGAAAGTCACATTTAGGACTCCAGCCCAGAGTCTAAATCCAATTTTACATAGATTAGTATTACGTAACCTTGAAAAAGCATGTGCTCGATAGCACTGAATCTGAGTCTGTACAGAGGCTACTCAAAAAGAAGGATGAAATATAAAGCGTAACTTTCACACATTTTTTATCATTAAGTGTGATGAATTAGAGGCCTCTTTCAATTATTAAATGCAATAAACCCACGTATTACGGTCACAAAGGAAGTGGAATCTTGCATAGGCACTCTTCCATTTTCGGACTGTTTAGAACAAAAAGTAGACAGGAAAATAAAAACTTTTGTCTATCGGAAATTTATCGATACAGATGCTGTACTACGATACACTTCCGCTCATCCAAGACAGGTCTTCAGGTCCATAGCTTGTTCCATTTTCCATAAGATCGAACACCTTTGCAGCAAGTAACCGAAAACAGGCGCATTGTGAAGCGAGCCGATGCTCGTACACCACGGTTATCCAAAACGTGTTAAACGCCAATTGCTGAAGGTAAAATACCCATCCGAAAAATTGGAGAAAAATTGGCGAGATACAGTTTGTATACTTTATGTAAAATGCTAATCTGAAGCGATACGTAGATTCTTGAACCGGCGGCCATACGCGTAACTTATAAGAAAGGGAAAACTATCTGTTCGGTTCTGATGCACCTCAAGGATAAGACACCTTTTTCTAGTGTTACGAACATCTTCTGCATATTCAACTGTAAGGATTATTCGGGTGTTTACATAGGGCAGTGTTCCAGGGAATTTCACACTAGAATCGAAGAACACCGAAAGAGTGTCCGGAGACAGCCCGGGGATGCGAGGGAATATTAACCCCTTATTCGTGATTCCGCCTTGGCGGAGCACGTTTTAGATACGACCCACAGCGTCGGTCTAGACAATGTGGAAAAATAGAGACGCGGTATTAAACCGTATAGAGAATGCTTAAATGTGGAGGTTGTAGAAATTGCCAAGGCGGTCAATAATTTGGATGGGGCAGAAATCTCCACAATCTGTCGCTCGGAACTGATGAGAAGCTAAATAGTTGTTATTCCCGTTATAGCTACTAGTTAATTAGATTATTGTTTTTCTTCAAAAATAGCTTAACTTTAGCCCCGCTAACAAAATATTCATTTGCATGCTTTTCCGCCCCGCTAGTTATGTACTTTTACGAAGGTGGCCCGCTGTGTCAACTGACCTTGACCGTGTTCGCTTGTATCAGATTGACGTGGATACACTCTAGTAGGAGAATCGACCACTGATCCGGGTCATTCCCACGCGGCGTGACACACAGCATGCGTAATATAGGCTGTTTAGCGGTAAGGTCAAATGAGTGGTGGGGGGTTGACTACTACTTAATCATGTTCCCTGTCCTGACTATCAACCTTGGTCTGACGAAGCTTCTGTGTCGAAAGTGAAACATTCCTGGAAAACTGCTCTAACCGATTGTACTCAAATTTCTTTGCGTTATAAATACCCGATCGGTCCCAAAGATGTACCAATCGATTGCTATAACGTAACTTCACTGGTTCCTTTATGAAAAATGTCCGTCGATATGTATTATTTCTAAAGATCCTTTGACACGGACATCGTATAGAGTGGGTGAGCAGTAAATATCGCATCAATTTTGCAATTTTTTCTGAATCTAGACGCAAATTACGCCGCATTTAGCTTCAACGTTCTGTCAGTAGTAGAGTAAAACACAGACACTCATGATAATAGGGAGCTAATCAACCACTGGCGCTTGATCTTTGTAATCGAAACAGTTTTCTGCTGAGAATAGGCAGCTTGCAATCATTCAGTTGAGTATTGAAAAACTGCTCGGTTAGCAGCATTTTACTTTTTACAGAAAACTAATTGCTTGAATGAATCATGTTAGCCTATCTTTCCTTAAACATTGCTCAATATTGTAAAAAAATCAATGGGTGATCTTGTTATACACGGTATTTATTTTAACTCGAATCCTTGTTGCTGCTTTTAGTTCACTCAATCTCACATTACTGTGAATATTCCTCTGTGGAATTTCAAAATACTTCAATCATATGGACAATATAGAACAAACGTTTTTGTCATAATGTCTTTAACGAAACTCATCAGGGAAGCATGAAATGATCTGCTGTCGTTATTGGTCTAACAAACAGCGGAGCATGCCAAACATGCATTTGTTTAAGTTGTCAGGGTGTACATATCCATAATCGTCCTTGTGGTGCCTATGTTTATTCACAAAACGAGCATCGCTGGATTCCTTTAATATAATACAATTTACGCCTAGTTATCTCGAAATATCTCAAGTGTTTACTATGGATTTCAAAAAAACTAGCCATTAGACGTGTATGCTTTCGAGTGAGAGAACAACTTCATTATGTTGTGTATCAGAGGTGATCTTATCAGACACTGCTAACAGCCGCTTTCTAAAGGTAGTTTATTGATACAGAATGCCTCATTTAAGAAAACTGTGCACCTTTACGACCGGCTAAAGTCTACATGGAAAGATCACTCTAGATAAATTTCAATCGTAGCTGCTATAAATAGTTTTCTGGGTATCAGAAAGCTATACGAGGCAGCATAGGGTTCAAGCGATCACTAGATTTTCACTAAAACCTTCACTGTTTTTATGGTTAAGTCTAAACTCAATATGCAATAATTCAAATCAATTACTGGATTGTTTTAAAGCTATTAAATCATCTTCGTATTCCATCTTGCAAGTGCTATAGATGTCGTATACACCATGGATATTTCCATAAGTAAGACGCGATTGATTCTCTTAAACAAACGATTTGTCAGAATTTGTGGGACACTGAATCGAGCAGTTTCGATTATTGACAAATTTGGCTCCGGGTAATCGATACGTTCTTAAAGGCCACGCATTTTTGCAAACAATTGATAGCATCGGTTCTAAACTTACTGAGCTATAAGCCACAACATACTTTCTACGAAGTCAATCTCAATTGCAAATTCAATAAGAAAAATATACATGATGGAGAATATGGACTATCCATAGCTTGGTCACAATCGAAATGCGAAAATGCTTTACTCTAAATGGTCCGAAGAAGGTGTAACTAGATACGTCAACTTGCACAAGAGTGTCGACAAAGCGTCCCTAATCTTTCCCCGTTAGAACACCATGGAAAAAGAAAGCTATCGCCGAATTTCACTTGTAAACAAATTACTACATCCGACACATCCGACGTTTAGATCCCCGATTTAGGGGTAATCACAAACTCAATCTCGCAATCTTTATCGGATAAGTGCTAACAGCCGCCAAATGATTTGATATGTAAATGCAAGTAATGTAAGCCCCACTAAAACTGATCATTTTCATTGATTTTATTAGTTGATTCAGGTCCACTTTGTGAATCGGTTATAAAACGATTGGCGTGCCAATCTGAATAATAGTTTTAATAGTTTTCTACCGTCTCAAGGATTACCAAATTTAATCTCATTGTATACGCGTGCTTACGGCAAACAGTCAGGAAACGTTTATCTTGCGTAAGTGCAGGGAATGTGAGAACCCCTCAAACCGGTCATATTAAATGAGAAGCTTATAGTTGCTCATGTCACGCCACTTACGTCAAAGTCAATATGGTGAGGAGTCAAGCCGGTTCTCTAGACAAGTAGGCGAATTAAAGACCAGTTACGAATATCGGGATAAGTAATGGTTGTGCGGTATTTATGATGAACATTAATTAATCCCTTCGAATGAGACTAACTCTATATAGCAAGAAAATTTGTTAAAATGAACGTATAATCAGCATCTCTGTAATTATATTCTTAAAGTGGTGCACTAGTTTTCCTCTACTTTTCAAACATGGCCCAGCAGGTAAAATCACCTATGGTTGATGTGATGAAAAAACTTAAACAAGATAAAATCTCTTTTGTTTCTGTTTCGTGAAGAAAAAGCATATAAAATAGTGCAGCTACTTTACGTATCGAAGCAAGATTTGACATTAAATTTGATTAACTGTTTCCAAATGATCTGTTCGCATTATTCTATAAAAGTACTGTACATAATTATAGTTAGTATTTTAACAAAACAAACAATTTTCTCTATTTTCCAGATTTTTATACGAAAAATTTAATAATAACAATGTTGTAGAAAACGTCGTTTTGTAACACTGCTTGTTTTTCCTCATTAAAAACATTGACCTTGACAATTCGAACTTCCGTTCGTGCGTGCATCGTGACCGCTCTGTACACGTTTTGGCTACCGCTATATATTTTCCAGTCAACCTGCGTTTTCTCCTACTCTAGTGGGACGTTATTGTAGTAATCTGGTCTACTACAAATGGGTGAGGCCGACATACACGCATTCTTCGTGTATCTTTTCCGATACGTCAAAATTTTTACGCTTCACATCGGAGTTTTCTGGTAATTTTTTTACCTCGTTTAATCGTGCATTTTATTTGCATCAATTGCTCCTGTTTATCATGAGTGATTCTAAACGCGTTATTTTGGCTTCGACTGTCATCACAATACCCAGCTTTATTCCTCAGGACCCTGAGTATTGTTTTCATTTTTTAGAAACTGAATTTAGTTCTAAAGATATAATTGATGACTCCGCTATGTTTTCACATTTAACGCAGAAACTCCCCGCGGATGTGTTGTTACAGGTACGCGACGCAGTCCTTACTGCACCCATAGGTGACCGTTACCGCATTGTCAAACAAGCCGTAATTCTCGCACGGTTCCTTCTGAATGATCTAGGCTACAGCAGCTGTTCGGCAACTTAGAAATTGCCAACGAAAAGCCATCTACCATACTAATGGAGATGCGCCGCCTGCTAGAGTCATCGCACATGGACGAGTCCTTACTAAAGGAACTATGGCTTCAGCGCTTACCTAAGTGCGTGCAACCCATCTTGGTTGCTGCAAAAAGAACTCCAGTATTTGAGCTTTCAGAAATGGCGGACAACTTCGCTGAATGTATCCGTCCCTACCCAGATACCCAACTTTCCAAGGTAACTGCAGGAAGATCACGCACACATGGGAATATAACGGAAGTCAGCAATGCGGATCTGCTGGCTGAGGTTGCGGCTATACGCAATGAGGTTCCAAACCTCACACTCAACAATAAGTCACGATCTCGCACCCCATCCCGCCGACACTCGAATAGTCACACTCGGTCAACCGTGTGCTGGATACACTGGAAATACGGCGACGATGCGTGGCGTTGCATCAAACCTTGCGTCCATCGCACATCGCCAGCGGGAAACTCCCGGGCCGACGATTACTGTCGTCGGCCTGAAGAATTTGCGTCGTCTTGTCCACATCAAGGATAAATCCACGGGTCTACGTGACGGCCCAAAAACCAGTAGGAACGTTCGCACGAGCGCTAAAGCGTGCGGTAATTGTCAACGCTCGAAATTCCACCGACGCACAAACAGCCCATTAAGAGCTTTCGTCGAACCGGATAAGCGTTCCTCGCACAAGCACGTAGACGTCGTTGGCCCGTTACCACCTTCAAGCAGCTATGCATATGTCTTTTCTGCTAGATAATCACCATTTGCCTATGGAGATTACGTGACGCGCTTGCGACACGGTAGCAGTCGTTTCTACCGACCATCCCCGCGACTCCAAGCCAAACAGTCCCGCATGCCGAAGGAGTTAGCAGATTGCCAGTATTTCTTTCTCCGAAACGACATGGTGAAGCAATCTCTTCACCCTCCTTATGCTGGACCATTTACGATAATTCGGCGGTCCCAAAAAACAGTTGTGATTGACTGCGCTGGTCGACACGATACGGTCTCGATTGATAGAGTCAAACCAGCGTTCATGGACAATGCAGTTGACTCAGCTAATCCGCGAGACCCAACCACAGCATCACCTGTGATAACCATTACCTTAACCTCGACTATCTCAACGCCTGCCACCAAAACCGCTAGGCGAGCGAAACTGCAACCCGTAAGGTTCACCGACTATGTAGCACATTTTTAAAGTGTTATTACTTGGTATATGCCCGTGCATGCTTTACGTAACTCATCACTATAACTCGGTCGTGGCAATAAACCCATGCAACAGAGAGTTTATTCTTCTTACTTCTCAGGTACACATGCATCTTCAGCTGTGGAAAACGTGGCACGCGCCACCCGCGGATCGCCGACGCCTTTCGCCATCCTCCCGGTAGCCCCAACCATGAGCACACGCCACCCAACATGGGCAATCTCCCACGACGGCCGTCATTGACCGTGCCGGCAACCATGACACTGTCTCTATCGACGGAGTCAAGCCGGCTTTCGTGGGTGAGGAACTTATCCAACATGAGCCAACGGCAACCCAGGCACCACTGGTCATTACCCCTCCTGTACCAACAGCTAACCTAGAGCCGGCCACTACAGGAACCAAACTTGCCTAACGACAACCGGTTCGATTCGCTGATTTTGTTGTAAATAGTTAATACTTTCATATCTTTTGACATACACGCGTGCATTATTTCGTACCTCCTTCTATTCACTCGGTCGTGGCATTAAAACCCATGCACCAGGGATTTTTCTTTTGTTTCTTCTCTCATGTACGCACACACTCACCGCTGATACTACCTAATTGCGAACCTTTCCTCGTCCACCTACGCTTGCCTCTAACTCACCCGGTAGCACCAACCACGAACACGAGCACGATTGTTCCAACATGCCTGTCTCACAAGGTCCTTACCAGCCCAGATTGACACGCCAACCGATTCTCCTGGCGCGGCCGTTTACCATCCTTCTTCGGGACGCAGTAAATTCTGAGCAGGTACTGTGTTTTCGAAGCCTCTGGTTCTTGTTGTCAAGCCTACGAATGCGCTTGCTTCTGCTCAAATTGGGTTCATACTAAGACCACGCCAAACGGGAAAATCCCGCTAGCAGCTGTTCACTCCGTGTGAGGCGGCTCGGCAGTACGTTCACTCACATGTGAGACGCTACTTGGCTTAATCCCGATTGGTTCACCTTACATTCTACTCTAGAACCACCGAAGATCGACCCACGCAGACCGGGCGCCCTGGCTGACTTCTATGTGACTGGTTGCTGAGAGACTAATTTCCTACCCGAGGTAACCTGACACCCGCATGACCTACGCTACTGGCAACTCCGATCAGAAGTCTTCACTGACCAGACTTCTTGGAGGAGGGCTGTGTAACACCGCTTGTTTTTTCTCGTCAAAAAACATTGACCTTGACAATTCGAACTTCCGTTCGTGCGTGCATCATGACCGCTCTGTACACGTTTCGGCTACCGCTATATATTTTCCAGTCAACCTGCGTTTTCTCCTACTCTAGTGGGACATCACTGGACATCACTTTGATGCATATACTAGCAACAAACTTGCTTCTAAATTCACAGCAATTAAAAATTCCCTACACCCACATACGTTCAACAGTTACAACGTTTATTAATTACCCTCGTTTTTTCCCTCATTGCTCGAATGTTCTCAATCTACTAACTAACCTATTGCGTGGATCAAGACGACATATCTTTCGGTAGGTCAAAATAATTGTTTTTTCTTCGTTTAAACTTACAATTCGTCTGTGTATGATCGCTCAAGCAACTATCGAAAAAGATTGCTAAGCAAATTATGACTATGCTGATCTAAATCTAACGAAAACAACAACATCTCTTTTCCACATTCAATTCATAAAAATTATTTACAGATATCTCCACAAGCTACAGCGGTATAATCAAAAATGTATATGCACAAGTATCTACCAAAAGTCGCCAGCATTGAAAGGCTTGTCAAAGTACTGCTAATTACTTTCATTCGGAAATCACTATGTAACTGTACTACTGCAGGTTGTTGGCACTGTATGGAATGTTGTTGTGTTGTTTATTCCTTGTCTCTTTCGTATCCATCTTTTGCACCACTATGGTCGAACTGAAGATGAAGTCCTATCAACGTCCATCCCCTTTTATGATTACATTCAAACGACAGCCTGATGTCACGAAGTCAACGTTGGCAGTGAATCGGTTAAAGTAGATTTTTGACCAAAGGTGTCAGTTGAACTTGCATTTATCTGATTAATCCTAAGTTACTTAATATGGACAGTGCTTAATCAAACAAATCATCCTTGCGGTCATTTGTTTCATCTTTCCCATAACACACATCTGCGAGGTCACCAATTGAAACTTTACCAACAGCATAGCAGGTTGAACTGCCGCAAATATGCATTTTCCGTTCGCAATGTGCAACTGTGGAACAGTTTACCTACTCATGTGGTACAATCTGGAACTGTTGAAGTTTTCAAAAAATCACTAGATATCCACATGGAAAAGTATGTTTTTTATGTTTGACAATAATCTAACAATATTTTGATATTTTTTACCATCCGACCCGATGTACATTTTTGTGGGTCTTGTAATGCATAGCTTTTCACCTGCATATAATCTATGAATAAATCTATGAATAAATGAATAGACGGGCGAGATCAATACAAATCGATCCATCCCCAATATACTACATTGTTCTCTCAATTTTTATTTGTGTATAAGGGTCAACAGCGTCCAATGACTGACTGCTCAGACAGTCCTTTTGCAAATTAAGGTTCCTGCACGTTAATACTGATCCGCTATAAAACTGAACATTATGTAGTGGTGATAACCTCCCCATCAACCATTTTGATGGAATTCGCGTTAACCATTGTTATCTCAGCCATCTCAGCTTCTAGCCATTCTTTGTATGGTTTCACACCTTGCCTTATCACCTGCACGTTAAAAAGATAAACGCGTTGACTTGTATTCAGCACGTGTTCAGCTTTGGCAGAACCCCGAACAATTGATTGATATACACAGGAATGGCGGGTTTGTGTTTCAATTCGTTTTGTATGTTTGTTTATCCTAGTGCAAAGCTCTCCAGACTTTTGCTCAATGTAAACAATGGGCAAACCTTGCACATGATTTTGTAGATACAGTTGTTCAGACAACCTAAAGTTATCATATGTTTACTCAGGATTGTTGATCTGAATGCCTATACTAATGAGTAATCACTAACATAGATGCTATCTAAACCGGAATCGCGTTTGTACTGATACCATGGGTTCAACGACGCTTGTACATCAGAAGCTCTAACCGATTCGTTGAAAACTTACATTTCATGACTATGGATTCACGATCGGTCTCAAAAATATTCTAATAACTTAAAGTCTAATGTCAGTTTCGTCATCTACTCGATGGTTTTATTCTACACGTGTCCATTTCTTTTAGAATGCGCTTACGGAATCTATTGTTATTGATCCCAGCGTCGAGATATTGATTCGAAATTTGGACACATATTTGTTGCACAACGAGTTAACTGCGCTTGTGCATTAACTTGCCGTTATTATTTAACTTGATTATACTTGGCATTGCATTATGATGAATTAATTCTCTTCCATGAAGGAATGTTTACTATGATACGCTAATTGTAAAGCTAGGTGCGTTTTTTCGAAATTAAATCTTGAATCTTATTTGCCATCGGTCAAGCAATTCCGTTCCTTGATGAGTTTTAAAGTTTCAATACAGAAATATCAACGGTTGAGTCACAAGTTATGTTTCTAATCATCACAATCCGGAACTTTTCGGCATTGATTAGATTGAATATCTAGAACTGTGAAGTCATATTTATAACACTAGCGCCATTTAGCCAGTATCAGTTATTATTTCCATTGATATACATATTCAAATTTTCGAGTAGAATGCCATATCTGATATCTGACAACAATTATGGACATCTATTTTATGATAACCAATTGACGATGTGTGCCACAAGCGCACTAACAATATTTTCCTGGGTTCTTTAACCCGGCCATTTGCAATCTCACACCCAGCAAGCTTATGCGAATTAAATTAATTCAAATAGAACCAAGGCCCCATTATTACAACCACACTCATGCAAACTCAAAAATCACTAAATTATGTCGATCCACCCCCTCTATGTTTCAAACCAGGAAACTTGTAATCAACTTTTCAAGATATTCATTTTGTAAAAAGCAAGAAGTTCACTAGTTTATGGTGCAAGTGAAGAGCTCTTGGATGATATGCACAAAACAATAGCAGAATGACAAACATTGCAAGAAACAGTAATTCAGTTTGATGAATATTTGCACGAGAGTGGTTCAAGTTACAACTTTTCAATAATAATTTTAATAATAACCGTTGGGCGATATACGATTTGTCTGAGTTAATCAAAGGAACACAGCGATGCGAGGGTTCGAGTTGAATTGGTTAAAATAAATCGCATAAAAATCATATTCTAATGGCCGCCGGCACATTCGAGGTGTTAAGAGATGTCAGTTGATTATTGCGCATTTACGTTACAAAAACCATGCTGACTGGTTTTTTGTTGCCTTATAAGAATCGTGGTGTTTACCGGTTGATATATTTACCCTGGGTGTGAACCATAACGTAACAGACGGCGGGATAGTAAATGACGCTAGGTGATGAACTTAGAATGAAGTGTACTCAAGTTAATATACATAATAGTCGTTAGGACGGGAAACGATACTTGGCCTAGATTAACGTGAAACCGACTTCAAACGATTTATATATTTTTTTCAAAGCAAGCTGATTGGATCGTAAACATTTGTTGCAAGCGCATGCGTTTCCTGATCTTACTGTCCCTACCTGATGAGTGCAAACAGCACGAAACCGGCCGTGTGGTGTGTGACTGAAAAGCATGCAAATGAATACATTTGTTACATTGTTTGAAATCTGATTAGAATTTGCCAGCTTTTAATTTTCGTGGATTGATCGATAACGTTGAATAGTTTGCGGAGTTTTTAAAAAATTAACTTTTTGACTTGGCATGTGATTGGGAAAACGTTCAACGGAAATGATCTCATTACTCATTTTAACAATTTGTGAACAAAATCAGATTCATTCATTCATGAAATTGATTGAAATACTACAAGTTTCTTTGCTCATGACTATGGGTTCAGACCCATCTGCCTGTGTTTGGAACATATGATTGAACAAATTGGTCGTGGCAAACTTACCCAACAGTGGCTTACAAACCACTGGATCTCCAGTTCACCATACATCTGCAAGTACAGAGGATGGAAATTCTGATTTTATCAACATCTTATACACATTTTTATGGGTTATATAGCGTCGTTTATTAGCCACAAAACTTTTTCAATTTCAAAAATTATATTATTTTAATTTTTAGTCTCTATTTTCATCATGTGAAATTGCAAAATGATTCTAGTTTCAAGATTTATGTTACATACGCATATATCTTTAAAATGCTTTTAAGATACATTTATCAAAATCGAATAAACAAGCTATCAAACTTCTATCCAGCCGATTAATAATAAGATTAAATGTATTTTCACATATAATAGCGTAGGATCATATTGTTGGAATATATTTGTTTGAGTAATTTGTTTTTCAAGTGCCTGTTCGAAGTACAAAATCGTGATCACCTTAAAAGTTTCGACGAGAATTCATGTAGTACTATGGTATATGAAAGTCACATTTAGGACTCCAGCCCAGAGTCTAAATCCAATTTTACATAGATTAGTATTACGTAACCTTGAAAAAGCATGTGCTCGATAGCACTGAATCTGAGTCTGTACAGAGGCTACTCAAAAAGAAGGATGAAATATAAAGCGTAACTTTCACACATTTTTTATCATTAAGTGTGATGAATTAGAGGCCTCTTTCAATTATTAAATGCAATAAACCCACGTATTACGGTCACAAAGGAAGTGGAATCTTGCATAGGCACTCTTCCATTTTCGGACTGTTTAGAACAAAAAGTAGACAGGAAAATAAAAACTTTTGTCTATCGGAAATTTATCGATACAGATGCTGTACTACGATACACTTCCGCTCATCCAAGACAGGTCTTCAGGTCCATAGCTTGTTCCATTTTCCATAAGATCGAACACCTTTGCAGCAAGTAACCGAAAACAGGCGCATTGTGAAGCGAGCCGATGCTCGTACACCACGGTTATCCAAAACGTGTTAAACGCCAATTGCTGAAGGTAAAATACCCATCCGAAAAATTGGAGAAAAATTGGCGAGATACAGTTTGTATACTTTATGTAAAATGCTAATCTGAAGCGATACGTAGATTCTTGAACCGGCGGCCATACGCGTAACTTATAAGAAAGGGAAAACTATCTGTTCGGTTCTGATGCACCTCAAGGATAAGACACCTTTTTCTAGTGTTACGAACATCTGCATATTCAACTGTAAGGATTATTCGGGTGTTTACATAGGGCAGTGTTCCAGGGAATTTCACACTAGAATCGAAGAACACCGAAAGAGTGTCCGGAGACAGCCCGGGGATGCGAGGGAATATTAACCCCTTATTCGTGATTCCGCCTTGGCGGAGCACGTTTTAGATACGACCCACAGCGTCGGTCTAGACAATGTGGAAAAATTGAGACGCGGTATTAAACCGTATAGAGAACGCTTAAATGTAGAGGTTGTCGAAATTGCCAAGGCGGTTAATAAGGTGGATGGGGCAGAAATCTCCACAATCTGGCGCTCGGAACTGATGGGACGCTAAATAGTTGTTATTCACCTTATAGCTACTAGTTTATTAGATTATTATTTTTCTTCAAAAATAGCTCACTGAACCTGATCTTACTGTCTCAACCTGACGATGGCAAACAGCCTGAAGCCGGTAGTTGTGTGTAAGGGATGGGGATGTGAGCACCACAATGTATATTAGCACCGCTAGTTATGTACTTTTACGCATGTGGCCCGCCGTATCAACTGACCTTGACCGTGTTCGCTTGTATCAGATTGACGTGGATACACACTAGTAGGAAAATCAACCACTGATTTGGGTCATTCCCACGATGCGTGACACACTGCATGCGTACTATAGGCTGTTTAGCGTTAAGGTCAAATAAGTGGTGGCGGTTGACTACTACTTAATCACGTTACCTGTCACGACTATCACCCTTGGCCTGACGAAGCTTCTGTGTCAAAAGTGAAACGTTACTCGAAAACTGCTCTAACCGATTGTACTCAAATTTCTTTGCATTATAAATACCCGATCGGTCCCAAAGATGTACCAATCGATTGCTATAGCGTAACTTCATTGGTTTCTTTATGAAAAATGTCCGTCGACATGTATTATTTCTAAAGATCGTTTGACACGGACATCGTATAGAGTGGGTGAGCAGTACATATCACATCAATTTTGCATTTTTTCTGAATCTAGATGCAAATTACGCCGCATTTAGCTTCAACGTTCTGTCAGTAGTAGAGTAAAACACAGACACTCATGATAATAGGGAGCTAATCAACCACTGGCGCTTGATCTTTGTAATCGAAACAGTTTTCTGCTGAGAATAGCCAGCTTGCAATCATTCAGTTGAGTATTGAAAAACTGCTCGGTTAACAGCATTTTACTTTTGACAGAAAACTAATTGCTTGAATGAATCATGTTAGCCTATCTGTTACTTAAACATTGCTCAATATTATACAAAAATCAATGGGTGTTCTTGTTATACACGGTATTTATTTTAGCTCGAATCCTTGTTGCTGCCTTTAGTTCACTCAATCTCACATTATTGTGAATATTCCTCTGTGGAATTTCAAAATACTTCAATCATATGGACAATAAAGAACAAACGTTTTTGTCATAATTTCTTTAACGAAACTCATCAGGGAAGCATGAAATGATCTGCTGTCGTTATTGGTCTAACAAACATGCATTTGTTTAAGTTGTCAGGGTCTACAAACCCATAATCATGCGAAGTTTAGCCCCTTGTTCATGGTGCTGTCTCTGTTTATTCATCGCTGGATTACTTTAATTTAACACAATTTAAGGCAAAAAATGCTTCAAATGGTCCAAAGCAGGTGTAACTATATACGTCATCTGGCACAAGTGTCAACAAACCTTACCTAATCTTTCATCGTTATAACACCATAGAAAAAGAAAGCTATCCCCGCATTTCACTTGTGAACAAATTAGTATATCCGACGTTTAGATCACCGATTTAATGGTATTCACAAACTCAATCTTGCAATCTTTACTTGATAAGAACCAATAGCCACAAAAGTGATTTGATGTTTAAACAAAAGTAATGTAAGCCCCACTAAAATTTATAATTTTCATTGAATTTTTAGTTGATTGTGTTCCACTTTGTGAATCGGTTATAAAACGATTGGCGTGCCAGTTTGAATAATAGTGGCATTCAAATATTTATTTAATAGTTCTCTACCGTCTCAAGGCTCACCAAAAATATTCTCATTGTGTACACATGATTACGGCAAACAGACAGTAAACGTTTATTTTGCGTAAGTGCAGGGAATGTGAGAACCCCTCGAACCTGTAATATTAAATGGGAAGCTTAAAGTTGTTCATGGCACGCCACTTACTACAGGTTCAATATGGTGAGGAGTCAAGCCCCTTCTCTAGACAAGTTGGCGAATTAAAGACCAGTGAGCAGCAACACAAGTTGCAGAAGCTCAGAATATCGAGCTAAGTAATGGTTGTGCGCTATCTATGTGGGAGATGAACATATATTAACCCATTCGAATGAGACCTAGTCTATACCGCTAGAAAATTTGTTAAAATGAACGTAGTATCAGCATCTCTGTGATTAGAAT
Source organism: Atriophallophorus winterbourni (assembly GCA_013407085.1). Taxonomy (NCBI): domain Eukaryota; kingdom Metazoa; phylum Platyhelminthes; class Trematoda; order Plagiorchiida; family Microphallidae; genus Atriophallophorus; species Atriophallophorus winterbourni. Next base: position 5,830 of record JACCGJ010002579.1, on the reverse strand, counting down.
CCTAAAGTGGTGCACTAGTTTTCCTCTACATTTCAAACTTGATCCAGCAGTAAAATCACCCATGATTGATGTAATGCAAAAAACTAAACATGATAAAATCTCTTTTGTTTCTGTTTCGGGAAGAAAAAGCTTATTAAATCCCGCAGCTACTTTACGTATCGAAGCAAGCTTTTGACATTAAATTTGATTAACTGTTTCCAAACGATCTTTCGCATTATTCTATAAAAGTAGTGGACATAAAATTAGTCATTTTTTAACAAAAAAATAATCTTTTCTTTATTTTTCCTGTATTAGAAAACAAACAAAATTGTTATTGATGTGCGAATCTCCAGAGTATTGCCTAAGTAGAATTCATAGTTGTTTTGATGAATTATCAGTCAATTTAATCCACTCAATATAAATATAACTATAGCATACTAGATTTTAGTTTGTTGTCCAACTGTTTATCTGGCAAGGTAAACTACTACTTAAACAGTTTCCTACGAAATACGTATTTTAAGATTCGTGTGAATGATGTCACCTCTTACTTTGTAACTGCGACCAGTTTGGTTCCACAGTGACATCGTAATTTCTGGTAATAACGGTCTTTTTGCTTATAAATACCTTCTAATGAATATTGTCAACCTATTTATTATACAGCTTGTTGTAATTACTCTAATTATATTTGTTATATGCAATTTCAAAAAAGCGTGACCTTGAAAAATATATAATTTTGATTCCAAAATACGCGGATAGTTCTCTGTAACTTTGAAAGATCTGATTGTGTGAGAACATGTTTCTAACAGTCTGGATTAACCGCTGTGAATGTGTGAACTGTGAGAATTATTGACGCTCAAGGAAACAATTCCATTTTAGCAAGCCAACAGCTTTAATCCTTATCCGAAATTCTATCCATTCTGAACCTTTTCTAAACGGATAAAATAAATCTTATTTGAGGATTAATTTTCGACCTTGGGATCTTTGACTTCGCGGAGAACTAACAATTTACCTTTACATCACATTCTTTCTACTTAACTCACATTCGCATTTGGTGAGTTATGTTGAATATTCTATTTTATTCTTTCATTATTTTGGAGCGGGGCCTTTGAATCGGCCGTGCTCGAAATTAATGTTTTCATGCCTTTTTATTTTTCCAGTCAACACGGAACCTTTTGTTTTTGAAACGTTTTAACATGTCGCGACGTAAACGAAGGACATTTGATGCCCCGCACGCTTTAAATGCTGCGCAATATTTTTATTTTGAAGGATGGGGAATTTGCTGCGCCATTCAGAAAAATGCGAAAGAAAACTTATACATGGGGTTTAAAATTTGTGCAGCCTGACTTTTCACCAACTTGCATCACAAAGCTTAATGCTTTAGACGAAACCGAAGCTGTTTTGGATTTGAATATGACTGGCAATCTCAAATTTTCTCACAAAGTTTGACCTCTCTCTTATTCGCATTAAAAATTTGTGTTTAAACTAATTTGATTGGCTGAAAATTCGTTTTAACGAAAAAAGTTTTCTTCTTTTTCTTCTAATATAATGTTGTAGCTAGCATTATTATTATCACTATTCCTAACGCTACAATTCGGCGAGCATAGCGTGATTTGAAGCCGCATATATCTCATCTGGAGTCAGAAGCCTTCATTTTACTGTTGTCTACAATGATGACGTTATAATTGTTAATTTCACTCCAGTAAAACCTAAAAATCATCTCTCTTGTTCTTGAACGTTTTTCTAATTTTGAACTTTCCATAAACGTTTCAAAAATTCTTTTTGTTGTTAATTCTCTCGAGTTTCTTGAACATCACATCGATGCACATACTAACAACCCTCTGGCTTCTAAATTCATCGCAATTAAGCATTCCATACACCAACGTACGTTCAACAGTTGCAACGTTTTCTATTACCGTCTTTTTTTGCCTCATTGTTAGAATGTGCACAATCCACAAAAACAACCTATTGCGTGAATCAAAGAAAGACATATTTCGACTCCGATGCACTTGCTGCATTGGAAAATGCAAAAAACAATTAACAATGCAAATGCCAACACACATCTCAACACTGATCCTTTGACCCGTTTTGTTTAAACTACCAATGCATCCAACTCTGCAGTTGGCACTGTTCTCCAACACTTTGTAAGTAGTAAATTACAACCTTTATGGTGTTTCTCTCAGACGTTCTCATCTGCCAATTCAATTACAGTACCGAGAACTCCTCTAGATATACCTCGCTATCCGGTACTTTCCGGTACTTTGAATTCGACATCTCTTAGCATATCGTTCTTTCACAGTACTAACGGATCACAAGCTTCTGTAATATGCTTTCGGATAACGTCATGAAATCCGTAAGCTAGATTTCATCTAATCATTTACGACAGATCTTCGTCACATTTCTGGCACTTCTTGTAACGTCCGTGCCGTGAGTAACGCGTATTCCACCCGTTTCTTAGTTCGACAAGTTCAAAACAGCAATTCGGATGTTATACGGTACTGTAATTAGCAACAATTACAACAACAATAATTATAGAAACCTCAACTGTTTAGGAACGAACAGCAAACAGTGGAGCCAAAATACTCCAGAATCTATTATATCAAATGCAAACAAGTCCAATGTCGACCTGAGATATAAATAGAATGAAAGGATTTACCAAAATTGCCGTCCAAAATGTCTATCAAAGACAAGACACCCAAAAGTGGTGTCAAAATACAAGCCAATTACAAGTGCCTAAAATGGCAACCAAATTCAACAACAATGACCGACAATGGCATAAAAAATGAATTAAAACAAATGTTTCACCAAATGTATGAACAGAAGATTTCCAATAAGACAATTACAAAAAGCAGGGATTAATAATTCAATTATAAAAAAATAATAAGCAAAACCAAATTCAAGTCACAAAAATCAGTATTTTATAAAAGCAGAAAGTAGAAAGGAAAAAGAAGAATTTCAAAGCTACATAACACTTAACATGCCTCTTACACTTCTTGTGCTGGGACAGACTTGTTATTCCTAACAGTAATAGATGCTATTGTCCCGGCTAACATTAGTCTTAAAGCCATTGCTGAAGAGTAAATTCTTAAGACTTCTTGTCCAAAGCCGACGCCTTCCAATCCATCAATCTGACTGCAATACAATTACCTTTTCAAAAAAGAACATTTTGTGAGGTACATCTAATAATATCATACGCCCGTTTATTCCTCTTTTAGTAAAACCATTTTTCACCATTTGCTTTCTATTTCTCATTCAGGAATTCGTGCATCTAATCAGCTGATTTCGTCTTTGGCCTTGCATGAAAAAGGATATTCGCCACTGAGCAAGATCCTGCATTCATGCCAAGATACGAAGTTTCATCGACACCAACTACCTCTGTGGAACAATTTACCAATCACGATCTCAATTTGCACATGTCCATTCAGATTTAGTTAGTCCTTCCGTGCTTTAAACAATCATGCTTATTATTTCGACTGCTATTGACTTTGTTTAAACCCTGTGACTTTAAAAATATATAATCTTTATTCCAATATGCGCGGATCGTTCTCTGTATATGTGAATGAGTTGATTGTGTAAAACTTGTTCGTTAATGTCTGGACAGATTGCTGTGGATGTGTGAATTGATTTTAGTAATCCGAGAACTTTATTCGTTACCCGAATTTCTATCTAATTTGAACCTTATCTCAACGGATGTAATTAACTTTATATGGGGATTATTGTTCGTCCCCGAAATTTTTAACAACGTGGAGAGCTAGTAACTGACACAATCACAATCTTTTTACTCAAATCACCTTAGCATTTGGTGAGTTATATTGAATCTTCTATTTTAATATTTCATATAATATTGTAGCTAGCACTATTATTATTTTTTCACACAGCGGACTTGAAATGTGCGCGCACTTTGCTTCATATATAAAACGTGTCCCATCAAAGCTCCGTGAGAATAAATCTGTCCTGATTAAAAATCGCTTGAAGTATTTATCCTTTATATACTACGAATATCTGGTTCAATTTGGAATTCTGCGTATAAACTTGGAATCATTTCTACGAGTCAGATATATTACTGCTAGAAGGCATACAATGTTTTGCTCTCAGAATAGTCGAAGCTTGGTCTAAAATTCATTAAAGGGATGTATAATTCCTTCAAATTTGTTCCTAATTTATCGCTGGTTTTTATGAGGCATTTGAATAGAAACGTTTGAAATCTGTTACGTGGAATGATTGAGCGGATGCATACAGAAGCTCATAGAAAATCAACGTCATCTTAATGTAAATCGAATTTTCAATTCCTTTATTACGGTAACTGAGTACATTATTGCTGGCGCATTGATAGAAGTGTATAAAAAAGTTTTGGAAACATCCTGGCCTAAGCCCTTTCAAGCTTATTTCGCAGAAAGTTATTTGCATATTGACGATTCAAGCACACCCCACAAAATATTTTTTCATTGCGAAAAATCTGAAACCTACAACAAACCGTGTAACACTGAATTAATCCAGTCCAATTCATATACGTGTCTTACTGAACAACCGATTCCCCCCAAGGGGACCTCACAACTACCTGTAAAGTAAATGCTTCTCGATGAGAAATTTTCTGTTGTATTGACCAAAGATATCGAGGGACACAATTAACCGAATGAAATTCTTTATTCTTTATTAGCTCATCGGCTTCTCGCAGGCACGTGACTTCTGGAATGAACCGCCCGCAAATTAAAATCAAATTTCAAACAATCGCTCAGCGCTCTTGGATTTTAAAAGTATGCCAATAGATGACATCTTTTGCTGGGTCGAGCAATTCTCTTTTATTTCTAACTTTAAGTAAAGTTCATGTTTTTCCGCAATAGAGTTAAAAATGTTTGAGCCTTTAACATCACTAACGCATAAGATCTACCTCTTTAACATATTTACCCTAGTCGGGGCACATTGGATAACATGTTTTCATGATTTGAAGCAAATGGCGGATTTGAACGAATATGCTCTCACTACGTCTCTGGCATTATCATCATTACAGAAACGTTGTATTTCTTTCAACTGATTCAGGCGGATATATCTATTCGCAGCATGAATGGGATAATAAATATTTGAGAGAGAATTGGTGATGATGTCGCTCTTTATCATCATAATTGCCGTATAATGAACAACACAGAATTTACCATCGAGGAAAAAATGATGTTATTAACGCTGATATCTCGTGACTTTCACATGATTGTGTGGTGATTGTTCAAATGACAATCAATAATTCTGTTATTCATAATCTCATTGTTAAACTTATATACATCATTATATACCGCAAAATTTGGACACGGAGAGTGGTTGATTCTTCCTTCCAATCGTTGATTGGTAGTTTAATTTAATTTAATTCAATACAATACAATTCATTACAATTGGTTTCGCGATCAGCTATTTTTTCTCTAAATTTCGGATCTCTCAATATTCGTGGAATCCTCAGAGAAATTAAGATTATCTAAGAAACGATTGAAGCTTGTTGTCTTACCAGAGGTTAAATGCTTATTAAATTATTACTGCACCATTTTTTCCTTCAACACGAGAACATGCTTATATTCTGTTGAATAATTTATTCTTTTTTATCACATATGGTAAGAAGACTTTCAATGAATTAAAATCAATTTCACTATCTCATGACAAGCTAAAAAATTTCGAAACTGCTCAACATGCTCACTACAATAAAAATTAAGGACACGAAAACCCGAACTATTCGTTAATTTATTCTAGAATTGTGAACACTAGATTCAAGGTGTGCTTTGTAGATAAATTAAATGACCATTTGAAGGATCGCATAATCGCTGCTTTTACTGAACCCGATTTATATTGCCAGTTATTGTGTAGTGGACCAGAA